>JAVSCE010009413.1:0-25522 GCA_032199065.1 Smutsia gigantea | reverse complement strand
TGGCCCCGAGATCCCCGGGGAGCTGGCGGAGCATGCCCAGCTGCTTCTGCCTGGGAACGGGGCTGGATCCCTGTCACCCCAGCATCCTCTCCCCGCGCCAGGGATCTGCCAGCCGCGACATGACTGATTAGAGCAGATCAGATCTGAGTCCCACTCTTCAGAAGGGGCCCCGGGGGCTGCGGAGGCTGACGCCAGCCGGCCTCAGCTGGGGGAGGGGTGCCTCGGGGCTCGGGGAGCTAAGAGCTTCCCAGCGCGGAGCTCCCACCTCAGAAGCCGGTGAGTCTGTTTTGATGCATCACAGGGATGAGGTGGGAGGAGGGTGGCTGGGTTCTGGTCAGGCCTGGCAGCCGCCTGCCGTGTGAGTCTGGGCTGCTGCCACTCGGTGCCACCGCCTGCTCCATCCCTCATTCTTGGCAGCGTTTCTTGGGGATCATGGATGCTGAGAATGCTAATTATAACCCTATCTGTGCCCCCACCCCCACCTCCAGAATCCCCAGGAAGGGCTGATGTTGTTTGAATTCATTACATTTGCATTACATCTGCTGGGCAAGGCCAGCTCTGAGGCTGCCAGCTTCCTGGGGTCCAGCTGGGCCACCCAGCCTAGCTCAGCAAAGAGACCAGCCCCACCCCACCTCTTATCTTGCCAGCAGGTAGGAGGGATGGAGGAGGCCCTGGGAGTAGGCTCAGGTCAGCCCCAGGGACTGCTCTTCAGTGTGGGGAGAGGTCAAGGCATGCATCTTTTATGGGCCAGAGGTTGGGGCCCGGGGCTGCTTTGGCTTTCAGACCCTGAGGGGCAGCCGGTCTCTGGGTCTCAGATTTAGTGGGGAGCATCTGAAGGGCTGCCGCCTGGTACGTGGGCACGGAGAGCGGGGAGCTGAGTTTGTGATGGTGGGACCAGGCTGCAGCTAGCAGAGCCAGGCACTTATTGTGTGAGGTTCTGGGCAAAGGGGCAAGGCTGGGAGCTGGCCGAGGGGGGTGACGGCAGTGAGGTGCGGAGTTGGAAGGAAAGGCAGAGGGAGAAGGGAGGAGAGGCTGCAGAGATAGATGGTCTTTGCGACCACAGGTGAGCCCAGGAAGGGAGAGAGGGGGCTGGAGCCTGGGAGGGCTGGAGATGGGAGTGTCAGAATGGAAGGGGCCAGGGGTGCAGGGGTGGGGAGGCTGAGCTGCAGTGGGGAAGGTGGGGGACAGAGATGAAGATGGGGTCAAAGTCAAAGTTGAGGGGGTCGAGGCCCTTGGGATTTGGCAGTTCTTCCTAATCCCGATAGACCCCTTGTCCACAATCTTGTTGTCTGGGCAACGCGCTGCACCGAGGGTCTCCTGCATGTAGGGTGGGAGCCCTGGTTGGCATCTGTCCGAGCCTGCTGTCCAGAGGGCCACTTCCAGGCACTCACCCTACAAATCCCCCAAATCCGGGCTTCCTGGCCCCCCTCTGGAGGAGCACGAAGCCAGGGAGGGTTTCGGAGGGCTTCCACCTCAGGGCAGCTGCAGTTGAGCTTGGGCAGGAGATGAGCAGGTCCCGAGCTGCGGGAGAGGAGGCGGGAGGGAGGTCCCACACAGAGACACAGGCCCCTCTCCACACAGCCTCGCTGGCTCCTCCAAGGCCCTGCAGCGGCCTGAGCTCCGAGCTGTCTGGGCGTGGGGGCGGCCGGAGGGGCCAAGGGCAGCCCGCCTGGCACGGCTGGGCTTTCCTTCCAGAAAACAAGTGGCTCTGTGTCTCCTCACAAGGGCAGAGTGCTGGGCTGCACATGTGAATCATTGGATGTCCTGGTTTTCCAATTAGCAGTGAGGTGGTAAATGTGTTAGCACTGGTGGGTAATTAATCCTGGTGGGCTCTGCACAGGCTCAAGACAATGGGGCTTTTTTTTTTCTGGGTTCAGCTTCTTTTCCTTCTTCACAGGAAGGTGACGGTGCAGGACGCGTTACACAGATAATTACTTTTAACGGGTCTGCCTGGATTATTGAGTTGGATTCTTCCTGCTCCGTGTAAATGAAGTAATTACCGAGGAAATCAGTGAGCAGGGCAGCCAGCTTTGGCTCCCGGGCTGACATCACACCTGCCAGGCCTGAGATACCTCCACCGGTCCAGGCCCAGCCTGCGGCCTTGGGCTCAGAAGAGGGGGCTTGTGGGGCCCGGGGCACTGGACAGGGAGAGGCCTAGTAAGTGGAGAAGCATGGTCACACCCCGACCTGATCAGCTGCTGTCTCTCTCTGAGCCCATTTCCCCTCTGTCTTCCTCACTGGCTCTTGTGAGGTTCCCTGAAGCCGCTGGCCCCGAGCTTGGCACCGAGCAGGGATCCGATCCGCGTGGGACCCCCAGGGAGGGTGAGGATGAAGCTGGCTGAAGTTGGGCCAGGAGGAGGGCTTGCTGACTAATGGGCAGTGGCGCCAGCTACGGGGTGGGGCCCTGGCTCTTAGGGGTTCTGCACAATGGCCTGCGCTCTGGGCTGAGGTGGTCTGGAAGCTGGTGCATTAGTGAGACGGCTTTGGCAAGCCATCCAACCAGCTGAAAAAACATTTAGAAAGGAAAGAACACACTTTATAGGAAACATTTAGAATAAATGGGGCACAGAGGGGAAGAGGAGCAAAGGTCTACTGAGTGGGGTCCTTTCCTTGGCAATTGCTCTGTCCAGGTGAGCTCTCGCTCAGCACCCACAGCTCCAGATGCCCCCCAGAGACCATCCAGGCTAACCTCCCTCCAAGCCCAGAGGAGCCCTCTCGGCCTCCCTGATGTGAGCACCAGCCTCGCCTGGGTAATTCCAGCGGCAGGGAGCTCATTACCTCACCAGGCAGCCTCTCCATGGTTAGAACATCCTACATTCAGTCACAACCTGCCTACTTCCAAGTTCTGCCCTTTGGTTCTGATTTTTTGAAGCAGCAAAGAGCAAGACAACTCTTTTCCCATGGTGATAAAGATGGTTTTCTGCATATTAAAATAGCATATCATTCTCAGTGTGTAGACATAATGTTTTTTATGTAACCATTTTATCGGACATTTAAGTTGTTATCATTATTTTCCTTTTACAAGTAACACAACATGAACGTTTTTGTGCATAAGCCTTTTCTTTATTTTGGATTATTTCCTTAGGATAAATCCCAAGACATAGAATTAATGTGATGAAGGGTATAGAGTTAAAAAATTACTGTTCTGGGAGTATAAAAGTAATACATGGTCATTAAAAAATCTAGAAAAGTAAGTAAAAATAAAGATAAAAATTACCCATAATTCTCTCAGAGATTTCATATATAATTTTAACATTTTGGTATGTATATGTTTTTATGAATTCATTCACAGGCATATAACTACCTTATTATCAAAAGACACATATATACTGTTAAAATATTTGGCCAAGTGTGTATTTTTGTCACTTAAGTAGAAAGCATTTTTCCATTATTCTTTTACAAGATTGTTTTTAAATGCCTACTCAGTATTTCATTATATATCTATTTATTTGTTTCACTGACCCCTAGCTAGCTATTTACAGTTTTTCATTTTTATAAACAGTGAACATATAAATACCTGAATCTGTGAACATATCAATGATTTTTTTCCCTTCAGTTACATTTCTAGAAGTGGAATTTCTATTTAAAAAAAATATTTGGATATATTTTGCCAAATTCCTTGTTAGAAAGGACTAATTTACATTCCCAGCAGCTGGGATGTATGAGAATGAATTTTGTCACATGAGCAGCAGCACTGAATATTATAGCTTTTTTGTTGTTTTAATTCATCATTTTTTTTCATTGTTTTAATCCGTTTGGTTGATTAGTAGTGAGATTTAAATCTTTTAAAAGAGGCTTATTAAATGTGAATAGTCCAGCTGTTGTCACTTGTTCCACCCTTTGGCTTTTCTTTAAAAGGCAGTTTAGTGCAGTTGTCAAGATCACAGTTTTGGGTCAAACTTGGGTTGAATGTGGGCTCTCCCACTTATTGGGCTCTGCCAGTGATATGACCTTGACAGTGATTTAATCTTTCTGTACTTCAGTTTCTCCATCTGTAAAATGAAAATCATGTCATCTATCTCCTAGGCATCTTGTGAAGGTAAATGAGGTCATATTCGTAAAGTGCACAGAATCATGCTGAGTAGTCAGTGATAAATGTGTTTGCCATTATTATCTTACTGTGGTTCATTTGCATGGGAAAAAGATATCTGAAGGCAGTGTCTTGATCTCACTCCTTCCAGGCCTCCCAGGTCTCCTTGCTTGAGGCCAAGTGCCCCTGTCCCTCCTGTGGCCCTGCTCACTTTCTCTGACTTTGCTGGTGCCTCACATCTGGTGTGGTCCTTCCAGCACAGAGCGTGTGGAAGCACACCACATTCCAGGATGATCCCCTGGAAGGTCCCACTTCTGGGGGCTTCTTCTGGCAGGTGCCTGGACGAAGGGAGTCTGGCTCCTCTCCTATCTTCCGGTTAACAGGCAGTTCACGGGAGTCCCTCCTCATGTGGCCCAGTCCCCTGCCTCCCACCCCCTCTGCCATGCACACATTCTTTCTTGATCCGTCCTTGTCAAAACATAGCCATCCCTCTGAGCACTCTGCGGTCTCCAAGGAGCAGTAGCTGATCTGATTAACTAATTCTGGTCCATGTGTTAATAAGATAGAGTTGGTACACTGCCTGCCGGGATTGTGGAAAGAATGCCCATCTGGAATTTGAAGGCATAGGTTCAAATCCTGGTCCAGGTTAGCAGCTGTATGACTTATAGCAAATCAGTGTCTCTGAGCTTTTGTTTCCTGGTCTGAAAAATGGGGTTAGTATCACTATCTGCTTACCTAGTGGATAGCTGGAAGAGTAACATATATGGAAATGCTTTGTAAACGGCAAATGATTACACCAATGTTGGTTATTATTAGATGTGTGCATTTGAACAGTGTATATAAGAAGGCAAGGGTCAAGGTGGGTCAGTAGGAAATGTGTTTACGGCAGATATTCTGACAGTCCAGCCCTCCCAGGTTACTTATTTATTCTCTATAAAGGGTTGGTCCTTATCGTGTGAATTCGGGCGGTAGGGCTGGGCCATGCTGATCTGATAAACATGCAGGGATGCTGAGGCTTCCCTCCTGCAGGGCCTAGGACCCCCTCCACAGGGAGGTGAGGTGAGGCTCCTTCTCAGCTCTGGCTTTGCCACGCCCATCAGCCTGGCTCTTGGTGACCTCAGAGCCTGACTTTCTAATTGCAGGTGCTGATTTGCTTTTATTAAGCCTAATGCTTGCAATTAGCCTGTTAAATTCAGCCTGGCCTTTGGTGGTGAGGTCATTTTTCTGGTTTTCCTTGGTTCCTGGGTCCTCATTAGCATCAGTGGGCTATCCCGAGACTGAAGGCAAGCCTGCTCACCTGGCCTGAAATTGTGGTGGCCTCCCTGGGGAACTGGAGGTGGTAGTGGCGGAAGGAAACCCTGCTTCTGGTGAGGCGGGCTGGAGTGTGCCGACGGAGGTGAAGTTAGACTTCTTAGACTCACGAGTGAGCTTTAGAGCCCAGGCTCCCCCCCCAATCCAATGCTGTTCCCCTTCTGCGCCTCAGTTTCCTCATCTCAAAAATGGGAGTGATAATTCCTGCCCTGCCGGCATCACTGAGGTTCAAATGAGGTAACGCAGGAAGTGGGTGTGGATGTAAGTCCATGCAACACAACATGGCTTTGTCACATCCCATGTGAAAGCCCTTCAGAGTTACACAAACGTACGGGTCCCAGCGTCCCAGGCCACTCCTTCCTGGCCGCCTGCACCATCTCAGCCCCTTCTCATGCTGTCGGGGAAGGCCTGACTCCGCTGTCTTCTCATCCTGCCCGTTCCCCGCAAGCCAGAGGTGGACTGAAGGCATTAGCACGTAGTGGGTGCTCGGCAAGTGTTGGTTGGGTATATGGAGCTTGGATGGGAGGGAGTTTAGCCAAGGAAACAGTCATGACGAAGCCTTTGATGGCAGGGTTGGAAGGCTGTCCTCCTCAGCCTTGCTTCGCTCTCCGCTAGACTGAGCTGCTCCAAGGCAAGAGGTGGTTTTGTTTGTTTGTGTGATGACTCACCCAGAGCCAGACACAGAGCAGTTGTTTGATAACTGCTTTACGAATGAGTGAATGAATGGGTGACACAGGGTAATGTGGTAGAGAAAACATGGGATCGAGAATCAGATTAATAGGGCTTGGAATCTGGCCCCATCGTTTTCTTTAGCAAATATATTCTATGCTTATTATGTACCAGGCAGGTACTAGGTTGCAGAAAAGAATATTTTAAATTCACAGTCTAGTAAGGCAGCAGATGTGTGAACAAATAATTGTCCTGTATGTGATAGAGACATATGCTACATAGGTTGGTGGCTAAGAAAGGAAGTGGTAGACCCTCCTGGGAGAGTCAGGAAAGAATTCTCTGAGGAAGGGGCCTTCAGCTAGACCTCATCAGCTTCTTCGCAGCCCAGATTTCAAAAGGTCTAAAGCCTCCTTTACAGAGGTAAGGACAAAATGCAATAAAACACTATGAATAAAACATTTGGTACTGAAAAATCTTTTAATAAATGTTAAATTTATCCCCTTGAAGCCAGGCCCGGTGGCTCCTTGGTGGGGGGTAGACAGGAGCCAGGAGCTGGAGGAATTTCAGAAGCTGATCCATATACCTTCTTAGTTCTGCTGGTCAACACCTGCACAACCTTGGACAAGCTCCCTAACTTCTCCAAATCTCAACTGCTCTGGCAAAGCAAGGATAATAAGTGTCTTGGATGAATCAGTGGAGACATCACACAAGGCCCCTAGGACATGCTTGGCACATAGTAAGTGCTAGAAAAATTAGCTCTTCTTTGTTGTTATTACCAATGTATTTCATGGAGAGACTATGTCTGCGCGCAGACACGCACATGTTGCATGCGTGTTGACTCCCAGATATGCTCAGAAAGGGAGGAGGGCGAGGGAGACCCAGGGTTAGGTTGAGTGGCAGCCAATTGCTGCTCAGTCTGAGAAACCCTCCTCCAGGCACGGGAACCAGAACTCCACTGAAAAGTTTGGGGGGACCAGGCTTGGGCCATAGAACTGGGGATGTCACCTTGTGGCTTCTGCCCCAAGTTGGGGGGACCTGCCTCAAGGGAATCTGAGAAGCGGTGTCCTGACAGCAGGAACTGAATTCCCTCAGGCACGTAGGCCCCTGGCCTGGGCCAGTCCTGCCGGCAACATCCCAGTAGCTCTGTCGCCTGGCTGGTCCCCTGACCTTCCTAAGCCAGGCAGCCTGGCGGCCATGCTGCGTTGCCGTGGTAACTGGCAGCCTCCCGGCTGGGTTGCCTGGGTAACCAGTTAGCTGGTATTGGGGGAGGGGGTGGTGAGCTGGGGGGAATCAGCCTCAAAAGAGGCAGAGAAGGACAAGGGCGGGACCAAGAGGAAGACAAATCCCAGATGTCCCCAGCACAGCCCTCATAGGATTCGCAAAGCCAGAGAAAGGCAGGTAGGAAAGGATGTTGTGTTGTTTCCTGCAGTGTGTGGGTGTGTGTGTCTTTTGTGGTCCTTTGGTCATGCAGGATGTTTGGAAGATTTGATAGGGTGTTGCAGGATCTCCGGGGCAGTGATAAAGGCAGCGAGGTCCACAGGGGAGGCCACGGGCTGTCCAAACGCAGACCTCAATCTTGGTCCCCCAGCCCCTGGACGGCTTAACCTCTTTGAGCTCCAGTTTCCTCATCCGTGAAATGAAGGTGCTAATGTGAGCCTCCAGGGACATTGTGCATGACCACCTGGCACTGTGAACAGCAGTTCCCTGCATGCCTCCCGGGCTGGGGTTGTATTCAGTGGATGCTTTCCAGCCTGTGAGCAGCTCGGACCTGAGGCTCGCCCTGGTCTTAGCTTAGCCTTCTGACAGGAGATGGGGTGGGAAGGCCGGAGTTCTTGAGAACCCAGAGCTCTCACCCTCACCAAGTTTACCATCCAATCCACTGAGGGCAGGAAGCAAGTTCCTGCCAGTGGGAACATCTGCCAGAAAGTTTTCAGAGTGAGACCTAATTGAAACTTTTTACTGTAACCAGTAGAATACATTCTTCACCACATCCCAGCAAACACATGTGCTGTGCCCTGCCTGTGCGTGGTGATCTGGCCTCTTCTGGTTTTTTTTTTTTTTAATGTAGTCTTGACCCTTCAGCTTGGTTTCACACCCGTCGATGGGCAGTGCCTTCAGTGTGACAAACACTGGGAGAGAATACAAGTTCAGCCTCCCCAGGGGTGCACGGACCTCGGGCTTCTCCCACCTCTCCCATGCAATGATATCTGGTTGGATCCTCACAATTCCGGCCTGTGAGGTGGCTGAGGCTCAGAGGTCACACAAACCCCAGGGCTGTAGAGCCGAGGCTTGAGGGGGACCAGTGTTGCTTGGGTTCATGCCGCCCGCTTACGTGTGCTCCATCTGTTGCCCGGTGTTAGTCCTGCTGTGAGGAGAACTGAAGGATCCTTCTTCCAGCGGGATCTAAAGATCCAAATGGACCTGTCCTGGCCATCTCAAAACTGGGGATCTGGAGCTGAGCCCAGAACTCAGTGCCTCCTGTCTGTTGTCACAGGGGTCCAAGAGTCTGGGTGCTCAGGGGAGTTGGGGAAGGATGAGGCCAAGCCTGGAGCAGCCTGGGGGTTCCCCCAGTGTTTGTGAGGGGGTGAGCCGGGAAGGAGAGGGGTGCACAGAAGCCAACCCCTCCCAACTGACCGGCTTTTCTGGTTGCTGAGTGAGTCTGGGTGCAACTGTGAGGACAGGGTCCTGGGGCCACGCCTGAAGGCTTCTGGGAAGTTTTCTGACAGGAAAGCCTTAAGCTAGTGCCCCAGGAAATGAGTTTTTAATTGTCTCTCTCCCTTAAGACAGTGGAAATGATAGTCTGCAAGAGGCCTGCTAAGTGTGGACTTGACCAAAGTGTGGGCTTAGCTGGAGGAGAGCTTAGTACCAGGTGGCAGGGTCAGGAGTGGCCGGGGGAGGGGCATGAGTGGCTCTGGGAGACCCAGGGAAAGATAATCCTGTAAATATTTATTGTGATAAACGAAGGATAAGTCCTCAAAATTAGGAGTGTGTGGAGGAATTCATACTGCTCGGTTCCATTTTTGACCACGCTGTGGAGAATTTAGCCTGTTTTCCAGTCTCAGGACCTGGTTTTCCTGTTTGCGTGCTGAGGGAGGGAGCAACTCCGTAGAGGGCGCCCCCCTTCACACTGTGGACTTTGCCCTTGCAAACACCAGGCTGGCAAGACCGAGAGGCATTTCTTTTCCGTTTGGGTGTATTCCCTTTTTGCTCCTACATAGGCCGAGGGCACGAAAAGCTGCCTGACCTGCCATGTGCTGCAGGGAGGGCGAGGGAGCAACACGGTGGGGCCTGTGGCCCCAGGAGGAGATGGGACAGGGGTGCTTAAAGCCCAGCTGTATCCTGGTCTCTCTGGACTTACTGTTAATTACTCAGCACCCACTGACTTTAACGTTAACACTTCCCACCGAGAAATAACAGCAGTCAACACTGTCTTGTCCAGGTTCCGGATTTCAGGCTCTTGGAGTCTTTGTACCAGGTCAGGCCAGGGTGGCGGCCGTGTGACAAGGAATTCTGCCGGAACTCGAATGGGGTGTAAGCTTCTGTCTGAGGCTGGGGAGATGGGTTTCCAATAAGGAGAACTGGTACCAGGAGCCTACAAGGATATGGTGCCTGAAGCTGAGCGCATCCACTCTGTGAAGCTGCAGGAGTGTTTTCTCCTGGGGACCCCTTATCTCTGCACCCTATATTCTTTTTTTTCTTTTTTTGGTATCATTAATGAACAATTACATGAGCAACGTTATGGTTACTAGACTCCCCCCATTATCAAGTCCCCATCACATACCCCGTCACTGTCCATTAGCACAGTAAGATGCTATAGAGTCACTACCTGTCTTCTCTGTGTTGTACAGCCTTCCCTGTGCTGCCCCCCACATTATGTGTGCTAATCATAATGCCCCTTTGTCCCCCTTATCCCTCCCTTCCCACCCATCCTCCCCAGTCCCTTTCCCTTTGGTAACTTAGTCCATTCTTGGGTTCTGTGAGTCTGCTGCTGTTTTGTTCCTTCAGTTTTTTCTTTGTTCTTATACTCCACATATGAGTGAAATCATTTGGTACTTGTCTTTCTCCACCTGGCTTATTTCACTGAGCATAATACCCTCTGGCTCCATCCATGTTGTTGCAAATGATAGGATTTGTTTTCTTCTTATGGCTGAATAATATTCCATTGTGTATATGTACCACATCTTCTTTATCTATTCATCTGCTGATGGACACTGAGGTTGCTTCCATTTCTTGGCTATTGTAAATAGTGCTGCAATAAACATAGGGGTACATATGTCTTTTTCAAACTGGGCTCCTGCATTCTTAGGGTAAATTCCTAGGAGTGGAATTCCTGGGTCAAATATTATTTCTATTTTGAGTTTTTTGAGGAACCTCCATACTGCTTTCCACAATGGTTGAACTAATTTACATTCCCACCAGCAGTGTAGGAGGGTTCCCCTTTCTCCCAACATTTGTTGTTGTTTGTCTTTTGGATGTTAGCCATCCTAACTGGTGTGAGGTGATAATCTCATTGTGGTTTTAATTTGCATTTCTCTGATGATTAGCGATGTGGAGCATCTTTTCATGTGCCTGTTGGCCATCTGAATTCCTTCTTTGGAGAAGTGTCTGTTCAGATCCTCTGCCCATTTTTTAATTGGATTATTTGCTTTTTGTTTGTTGAAGTGCGTGAATTCTTTATATATTTTGGATGTCAACCCTTTATCGGATATGTCATTTATGAATATATTCTCCCATACTGTAGGATGTCTTTTTGTTCTGTTGATGGTGTCCTTTGCTGTACAGAAGCTTTTCAGCCTAATATAGTCCCACTTGTTCATTTTTGCTTTTGTTTCCCTTGCCCGGGGAGATTTGTTCATGAAAAAGTTGCTTGTGTTTATGTCCAAGAGATTTTTGCCTATGTTTTTTTCTAAGACTTTTATGGTTTCATGACTTACATTCAGGTCTTTCATACATTTCAAGTTTACTTTTCTGTATGGGGTTAGACAATGATCCAGTTTCATTCTCTTACGTGTAGCTGTCCAGTTTTGCCAACACCAGCTGCTGAAGAGGCTATCATTTCCCCATTATATATCCATAGCTCCTTCATCATATATTAATTGACCAGATATGTTTGGGTTAATATCTGGACTCTCTATTCTGTTCCACTGGTCTGTTGGTCTGTTCTTGTGCCAGTACCAAATTGTCTTGATTACTGTGGCTTTGTAGTAGAGCTTGAGTTGGGAAGCGTGATTCCCCCTGCTTTATTCTTCCTTCTCAAGATTGCTTTGGCTATTTGGGGTGTTTTGTGGTTCCATATGAATTTTAGAACTATTTGTTCCAGTTCATTGAAGAATGCTGTTGGTATTTTGATAGGGATCGCATTGAATCTGTAGATTGCTTTGGGCAGGATGGCTATTTTGACAATATTCATTCTTCCTACCCAAGAGCATGGGATGAATTTCCATTTGTTAGTGTCCTCTTTAATTTCTCTTAAGAGTGTCTTGTCGTTTTCAGGGTATAGGTCTTTCATTTCCTTGGTTAGGTTTATTCCTAGGTATTTTATTCTTTTTGATGCAATTGTGAATGGAATTGTTTTCCTGATTTCTCTTTCTGCTAGTTCATCGTTAGTGTATAGGAAAGCAACAGACTTCTGTGTACTAATTTTGTATCCTGCAACTTTGCTGAATTCAGATATTAGTTCTAGTAGTTTTGGAGTGGAGTCTTTAGGGTTTTTTATGTACAATATGTCATCTGCAAATAGTGACAGTTTGACTTCTTCCTTAGCAATCTGGATGTCTGCACCCTATATTCTGCATGTAACCAGTATAGTGTATATATACTGTGCTCCCTCCAGCTTGTCTGGGCTGACTTTTGGCAACCTCTTTTCACCTATAAAGAATATATATTTTTGAGATGACAGGCCACTTACTCAAGACCACATTGAGAGGTGGGGGAGGAATCAAGTAGAATTTACACACGTTTCCATGTTTCTTGCCCAAACCTACTCCCTACCCCTGTAACCTGAGTTTGAATATTGGCATATCAACCAGCGAGAGCATGGAAATGGGGGTGAGGGGAGGAGGAGGATGTGATTTTTTTTACCTGGCACCCCTTTGTCAAGATAACCCCAGTGGTCATGGCTCATGTGCGGTAGCCCAGGGCTGCCCAGCTGGCCTCCTCTCCCCAGGTGCCCAGACCCCGCGTCCTGGGAGAGGCAGGTGGTGGATGCTGAGCCCCAGAGGAGGGAGAGTGTGTGCGTGTATGACTTGCAGGTTCACGTGCATGTAGGGAGGGCCCGTCAGCTGCTCTTAGTCTAATCAAGGGGGCCCCACAGACCATGCGGGAAGTCACAAAGCTGCTGAGGCAGAGTGGGGCTGGAGGGAGAACCAGAGACCACAGCCAGTGCGGGTCCATACAGCTCCCTCCTGCCACATACTACCTACTGGGGGAGGGGCCTGATCCACCCCTCCTTTTGTATGCAGGCCTTTTCTGAATCTAGAAACCGAATGTCCTCATTTTAACCCACTTAACCCTCTGGTGGCAGCTCAACTCACTCTCTTCTCTTCCCTGTGCTCCCTTCTATTTCTCTTCTCTAATATCGCTATCACTGTGGTCACTGTGTGTGTATGTGTGTGTGTGTGCATGCACACGTCCTCGTAGCTGTGAGTGTGGACAGTGACTGGGGAAGTTAGGTAAACTGATGTTCCCCAGTGCCTCCAGCCCCTCATTAAGGCCAAGTGCCTCAGCAGAGAAAGGAAGGCTTTCTCCAGTGACTTGCGTGGGGCACCTGCCCCAGGGGGGCGGGAATAGCTCCTGAAGTGGGAGAAGAGAGAGCAGGAGGAGTCACATTCAGGTGAGATCAGAGAGCCCCGTCAGGATGTGGCAAACCAGCTCCTCCACCAGCCAGGGGCAAGGCTGTGCCCAAGGCAGAGCACACGTGGTTCGGAGGGGGGCGAAGACGAGGTCCTGCAGACAGGCCTCGCAGGGGCAGATCCCAGAAGCGAAGAAAGCAGGACTAAGAGGGTGACACCAGAACCTCTGGGAGCCCAGCCCGGTTGGGATGGAGAGTGTTCTTCACGGGGGGTGTGGAGAGCTTGGGGAGTGAGGCTGGGGTCTGGGGAAGCCACCTGGGTTAGCAGGGCAGGGCCAGGCTCGCTCACCTTTTGATGGGTCGGCTCTTCTGGAGGAAGAGTGTCAGGGCGTGCATGCGACTCAGTGTCCAGACCCCAGCAAAGACTTTATTGACTACAGAAAGCATCCCAATCAGGCCCAGCATCTTCCCAATCTGCTGTTACAGGAACCAGGGCCATGTCTTCAACATTTAATTAGTTATCTTTTTATACATGTCCTTTTATTGTCTGAAACAGCCAGTTGGAAATAGTTTGAAATATTTCCATTCACATATGTCCTTCTCTCTCATAAATTTGCATCTCCCCACAGTAATTAGCATAAAGCCTTGAAATAGCTGGTGCTCGATGCATACCTTCCTCCACCTTCTCTGGGTGTTATGCTTGGAGCTGGGGCAACATGCAAGAGGGTGAGATAGAAAGCTGCTCTCAGCCCAGATCCTCTTGTGGGCTGAGATTTCAGATTATTTCTCCAACTTCTGCCTCAAAGTCAGGATCACTGTCTCCCGGTCGTTGGCTGAAGGATTTGCAGGGTGGAGTTGAATGCTTTCTCTGCTTTGCTCTTTGGGCGTGAGGCTTTGTCACACACTTTGGGTACTCAGATGCTATGTAGATAAGGTGCTGGCCACAGTGTAGTCGGGGTAGGAAACACCAAACCTCTTTCATATTTTTTATCATGCTTCTGTATATATTTAACATTCCTTTGAGAAGGAGCAAGCTATTTTCAACCAGCTTCAAGAAGTTCATTACTCCCACAAGAACCTCATGAGATAACAGGTCAGAGGAAGGAGGTGTCAGCAGGAGTTCATTTGCATATTTCCCCCAATCCTCCCTTTGGCTCAATTTATTAGTCATCCTGGGCAAGTTGTAGTCTGAGCATTGCTGTCACTTTCAGTCCAACACACACACCAGGATCGGTGGGCAAGTCCAGGCTAATGTAGCACCTGATAAACATGTGCTCAGGTGTCAGAGTCTTTTTTTCCAGCTGGAGAGACCAAGACAGGAGAGGGACCTTGAGTCTCAGCCTTGGAAGCAACCTTTCATTTGGTTTAAGCCTCTTCCAAGTACCAGTCACCTTTGCCAGTGTACCAGACATGTGATCAGCCAGCACCCAGAATCCCCCATTCTCCAGGGCTGCTGCTCTGTGAAGCAGCTTTTTTCCATTGTTGGACAGCTCCAAGTCACATCCTTCCTTAATGTTGAACGTAACCTTTTCTGCTTCTCCTGTCCACCTTTGGGTTCCAGTTTGACATCCTGGCCATCCTTTCCTGGGCCTACTTGTTTGTTGTTGTTTCAAGAGTCAGACAATATGACAGTTGAGGGACAATATGACACAGTGGGAAAAATACAGGCTCTGGGGCCTGTCTGCCTGGGTTTGCACCTGACTTCACACTCATCAGCAGTAATAGTCCTTAATCTCTCTGAGCCTCAATGTCCCCATCTGTAAAATGTGAGTAATGATGGCACTTACCTTGTAAATTATCGAGAGTGCTAAGCGAATTAACACATGTGAAAAGCTCAGAACAGTGCTCTGCAGTTCAGCGCCACTGAGCACACGGCAACTCCCATCTTCTCTTAAAATGAGCTGTCTAGAACCGAACACAATATTCCAGATGTGGTCTAGTCGGTGGGACTCTGATGCCCTCTTCTTGACAATCTAGTTCCATTCTGTCAGACTAAGTTTGCAAATCACTGGTGTTTAAATTGAGCTCATTGTACTGAAATCCTCAGGTTATTTTCCCAGGGACAGCTGTTAGATTCAGCCCACCCCTCTCCTACATAAGAGAGATGATCTGAGTTAGAGGGAAGGTCAGTGTCAAGGGGAGCCTGGAGCATCCCTTCACATGGGTTGCACAAACACGAACTCCTGTTGATACAGCTGGGTGCTTTTTATAATGCCATCCTGCATCTGGTGTTCTCTCTGGAAAATCTCTTCACCCACACTGGCTGGAAGTAAAATCCCCCTCCCTGTGAGTCTTGTCTCTTACAGTGGGTCTGTTTTACCTTTCTCTGCTCATTGGACCCACTTGCTTATCAAGTGAGTCGAGCATGTACTGTTTGGACCTTCCTTACCTCCACTTCTGGCAGTTCCCGGGCTATAGAGCCAGATACATGCAGACTGCCTGCTTTCTAGGTAAACCTTGGAGACCCTCTGAATGCGTGCTCTCCAAGGGCCAGCTGCATCTATATTACCCGAGAGCTTATTAGAAATGCAGTGTCTCTGGCTTCACACCCCACCTACCGAATCAGAATGTGTTGTAACAAGAAACACCCCCAGGTGATTGACATGGACATTAAAATTTGAGAAGACCGCTCTACATTATTCAACTTGGGGTGGGCACGAAGGCGAGAGGGGACGAATCCTGTCTCCCAAGCTCTTAAAATCAGTTCTACTGACCAGGCTCCTGGGGATAAACATAAAACTATTTCCAGGATGTTTGATCACAGACTGTTCACATTCCCTGTTTGCCTCTTGGAAGGCCAATAGTAAGGTTTTTATACAATAAAATTATTAAAAATTTTATAGTTTATATTTGCATTTTCCCTTTTTATTAGTAGCATGCTCTTAACATATCACCAACCTTTGGACTATTATGTACAATTAGACTCTTTTAAATGTTACATGGAGGGTTTTACATCTCTGATATAGTTCATTTTGTTCATGTCTGGCCACTGTTTCAGTATATGGAGTCCTGAGTCCTCCGTGAGAGCGTCAGCCACCCCTCCTGGCTTTGTCAGTAGCAAATCTGGTAGCCTTGCCTTCTGAGCATTTATGCAAATCACGGATGAGATGACGGAGCGCAGCAGGACTGCCAGCAGACCACTGTGGAGGCTCCGTGGGCCGGGAGCTGGCGTCAAGGAGCGCCGGAGCTGCGTCAGGCGCTAGTTCCTGCTCCTGCTGCCTGTCCCCTTTGGCAAGCCTGCTTCTTCATCTGTGATGGAGGAAACAGGAGTAGTCATCAGCATCCCCTGGGGTACGTTGAAGAAACGTGCCGAGGCAACCCCAGCCCCTCCCCACTGAGACCCTGATTCGGCTGGTCCACGGCGGCACTCAGGCATTAGTATTTTTGCAAAGCCTTTTGTTTTGGGGTCATTCCAGTGCGAAGCCAGGATTGAGAACCATTGGGCCAGATCATCGCTAATATGCATGATCTCCCTCTCTGATCTCAGATGCTCCCTGTCACCCTGGTAGGCATCTTTGGGGGCCCTCTGGTCCCATAGCCTGGGCTCTACAGGCTGAGGTCTGTGGCAGGAGAGAGGGCCTGGCTGGCTGGTGTAGCACATGGCCAGGCTGTGGGTGTGCTGTGGAGGACGGCAGGGCACCCTTGTCTTCCCCAGATCTCGGTATTAACTGCAGGCTTGGGATGCCTCCCATGGGCCACTGGCTCTGCTGCTCTTCTTCTCTGGACAAAAGAATCTTCTCTGACTTCAGCTCTTTTTCTGTTTCTGACCTTGCTGCTTGAAAAAAATGGCGAAAGGCCAGTGTACCTCAGTTTCAGCCTAAGTCAGTCAAGGCGGCTCCCTGCCTGATTCCTCTCTTTGCCTTCTGTTTCTGTGCGCCCCACCTCGGGGCGTCAGCGCTCCGAGGCTTTCTCTCACCTCTCTTCCCTTCGCAGTCTCCCACAGGCAGAGTGTTGCCCCATGTTTGAGCCGCAGCAGCTCCTAGGAGCCTTGGTGGCCGACACATGAATGCAGAGACAGACCCCTCTGACTTGGCTTTGGGGGTCCAAGCACCTGCTTGCCCAGGTTGACTCATGAGGTCAAGACTGGCTTTTTACCCTGGGGCTCAGCATGTCATTTCAAACAGCACTTCCCTGCTTCTGCGGTAGGAGTGTGTCCAGGATCGGTTATCTCGTCCTGTGCCCTTCCTCCCCACAGTTGCTGCTTGGTCCTAGGAGTGGCTCTGCTGTGGGCTTGTTAATTGGCGCTTCAGCTGGCTGATTGACTCTAATGCAGGCGAACATTTATTTACCCCGGCAGCCGCCTCTCAGACAGCCGTTAATTGCAGGCACGAGAGAGACAATAATTACGGGATAATGGGTGGCTTTTGTGTGAGTCCTTCTCCTTGCGCTGAGTCGGCAAACACGGAGGGTTTGTTTCCTAACATCCAGCTACCCTGCTGAGGAGATGCCACAGCCCTGCTCACCCATCCTTGTCACCCAGCCCACCTCCCCCAGTCCCCGCCTGGGGTTTTACCCACACTTCCTGGGTGACAGAGAACAGGTTCCCATCGTCCAAGATATTATCTCCTCCTTCCCATGCAGTCAGGACCCTATTTTTAGGATCTGTGAGTTGAATTGGTGTTCTTTTAGAAAGCAAGGCTTCATCAACTTTGCCTAAGAAAGGGGCAAGTGAATCCTGACCCATGAGCCTTACTCTCTGGGCCCTTCTCATCTTTGGACTGTTTTTACATAGTTGTAATTAGCCTGGAGCTGTTGTCCTGTGCTGCCCTTTTTTTTTTTTTTTTTTTACACCGTTTGTTTATACAAACACTTCCAGGTATGACAATGGTTCCTAAGTTTGTCTTTTTAAATAGCTATAAATAATTCTGTCATGTTACTCCATTACTGTATTGCTTTTCTCTTATTACTGGGAATTTGGGTTGTTTCCAATGTGTTGCAGTTATGAATAGCTCTGCTATAAACATCTTTATATGTTACTGATTTTTCCCCCAGTTATCTCCCAGCGGGTAAATTGGATCATGAGCTACATTGATCTGGCGTCACACTGGGAAGAATGGAGCGAGGTGGGCAGCTGGAGGCCCCTGGGAGGGCTTACCTGATTCCCCCCACCCTCTCCCAGGTCACAGCTCCTCTTCTCACCTTGTTTTCTAGGATGATCCTTTCTCCAAATCCCCTATAACAAGCAGTGCAATGGAGCCTGCGTTCTGCTTGTCTGGGGCAGCACAAATAGGTTACCCAAAGTGCAGTGGCTTCTAACAACACTGTGTTGTTACCCCTCAGGGTTCTCTGGGTTATCCAGGCTCTGCTGGGCCCTTGCTGGGCTGGTCTCTGGCCTTTGCAGACATCTGATGGCCGGACAGCCAGGGTGGCTCCTGGCATGGCTTTCACCGGGGGCTTCAGCTGGGGTGTCACCCTGAGCATGCACAAGTGGCCTCCGTACGTGGCCAGGGCTTCTCTCAGCAGTTGGCTCCAAGAGGGGCTCTCAGGAGAGAGTATTCCAAGCTACCCAAGTTGAAACCCTAAGGTTTCTTATGCCCTCACCTCAGAAGTCATACAGGGTCACTTCTACTGCATTCTGCTGGTCAAGCCGAGTCACAGGCCCACCCAGATGCAAGGCGGGAGGGAATAGATACCATCTCTCAATGGGAGGAGTGGCAAAGACTTCGCACCGCTTTGATCCTCCCCCTCAGCGAGGGAAGCCTGTATTGAAGAGCACCCTATGAACCCTCTCAGCAGCTGCCTTAGGGGAGGCAAAGGGCTCTCATACCCGCCCCTTCATTTCCACTGCAAATCCTGCCTGTCCTCAGCTCAGAAGTCTTGTGATTTCTCCTCAGAAGCTTCCTGGTGGCCCCAGAGTCTTATCTCCCTTCTTGCATCTCTCCTCCCTCCCCTTACTAAACTCCCAAGGCTCTGTGTCTTTGTCCGCCCACCTCCTAAAGCCCTTATCACACTTTACAGCATTCAGTTATTTATGGGCTTGGCTGGCTGGTTGTAAACCCCTGCTTAAAGGCAGGTACTCAGTCTGGTTCTTCTTGTTAATCTCCATGTCCGACTCTAAAGACCAAGGAAAGTCCATGGCATGTAAAAGGGCTTCCATGCATTCTGCTCCCTTCCCCTATTTCATACATTGGACACTCTTCTGTCTGTTGAATGAATGAGCCAATTATCTTAATGAAAGGTGGGGCAGGGAAGAGGACAACTTAGTATGTGCATTCGTCAGCTCCAGCAAGGAGCTTTACTTAAATGATCTTATTTTATTTTTACAACAATCTGGAAGGTATGTAGTAGTATTTTTATAGGCGAAGCTGAGGTTCAGAGATGGTAATTAATATGTCCAAGGTGACGTGGTTGGGTCACATGGTCAGCATGTTGTAGAGCCATGATTCAAGCCTAGGTCTTTGGAAACTTGGGGCAAGTGTTCTCTCTTGTACATGTAACCTCTTGAAACCTCAGTTTCTTCATCTACAAACCATGGAGGATTACTGCTTACCTCATCAGGTTGTTTAGAGGAAAAGAAATCAGGCAGGCAAAGCAGCCCAAATATAGAGCTGGCATTTGCTCCCTGTCACCTTCATGACATGACTTCTCAAGCGTTTGACAAGCCCTCTGCGCATTGAGGGCCCTCTACAGCTTGTGCTGTAGTTGGCAGAGCTGCTCTGCAAATATCTTTGTGTGCGTGTGTTGTTCACAGACAGGTGTAGTTACTCTGGTACATGCTTCCCAATCACTGCCCCCTCGCCCTGGAGCACGCAGGGGCTCATTTCCCCCAGATTCCCCTCCAGTGAGCCACCCCCACCTTCTTGGTAATCATAGCGCAGAGAGCCAGGTCCCCAGTCACCCAGGCGGCTTCCCCTAGAGCAGCTGAGCCTGGAGATTCTGCCCTCCCACAATATTGCTTTTGTTTGCTCTTTGGAAATTAATTCAACAAAAGCTCATTAGTTCTCTCTCTTTTTCCTCCTCTTGCTCCCTTCACCTCTCCGCTCCAAGTCCACCTTTTGGTCTCTCCCTATCTGGCCCCACACAAGGACGGCATTCAGGATGACTGTGTGCCGGTGATGTTTCCCTGGGTGAGTTATGATGGGCTAGCAAGGCGGCTGCAGTGCTGGGCAAGGGTTCTTGGTAGAACTGGGGACAGCGGAAATTTATGACTCTCCTCCCCTGAGGCCCTCCCCTCTTACTGCTTTGGCTCTGGCCTTGCCGTTCTCGGGCTTGAGATGCTGCCTGGAAGGGAGGAGCTGGCTAGTACAGGCGTCCACTAGTCTGCTCCGGTCTCTTGTCCCTTCATTCCAAGCTCTGTTCCATCTCCCCCTCCCCTGCCTGGCCACTGATATATAGCACTGAGTTACCAGAATCACGGAAGGCAGAGGAGGCTGGAATTTTTTTTCTAATTCTTCTTATAACCTTCCCTCCAAAGGTCCAAACTGAAAAGTCTGGGAGACCAGTAGGCGTGAGTTTCTTAGAATTCTTTCCTCCTGCCTTCAAGGTCTTCTCTCCCCGCCACCATGCTAGTAGTCCTTTGGCAGAGTGGCAGGGCTCGGGGGAGGTGGGACGGCCTCCACCCCAGCAAGCCGGCCTGTCAGGAGCGTGGAGAAGGTCTCTCAGACCCCTCTCTTCGTCAGTCTGGTCCAGCACTAGCAGGGGGCTACGCTCAGGCAGCTCCGAGCTTCTGTGATTCTGTTCCAGTCTGATTCTGCTCCTGGATACCTGGAGTTTAACAAATCTTCAAGTGCACAAAACATTTCCTGTGTCCACAGGGAATTGCAAATTGATGTATTTTACGCTTACAAGCCCATGGTGGGGTGAAATAGGGAGGAAGAGGGCAGAGCCACATTCAGGCTGGTCCAGTGCACGGTTCTGAATATCCCCACCTCACACACATACACACATATCCCTTCCATGGAGTCTAGCCTGGTGGCCTCGGCTAGAAGAGACCTGCCCTTCCACTGAATTCCTCTGGCAAAAATGACTTGTAACACTTATGGGAAATCTGTGCTTCCGATTGTAGGGTGGTAGTAGAGGATCATATCGGACAAATAAATTGGGGCTGATTATGAAAGGCCTTGCATTTTGTGCTGAGAAGCTTAACCTCTATCCCGTAAGCAGCAGAGACACACCGAGAGCGTGTGAGCCGTGGCGTGGCCAGGTGGCCATTAGAAGAGAGCAGGGAGACCAGATTCAGAGGCGCTCTGTCATCTCCAGGACGACGGGCCAGGGGTGACACAGTTCAGTCAGGGTGCTGGGTCATGTTTAATCTCTAGTCCCAAGACTACATCGCAGCAGGGAGGATGGGTGGGCGATGGAGGGTTCTGGTGGCGCACTGAGAACTCTTTCAGGGGCTGAGGGGGTGAGGCTGGGAACTCAAACCTTAGGGTAACGTCTTGGGATAAAGTTGAGTTGGTGACTGGAGTCAGGAGGGGTAGCCCAGGGGACCAGCTGGGGGACCAGACCTAGAGACTCATTAAGCCCCCTCTTGACATTGACACTAAAGAGGCTTACTTTGGGCTGCCTCCAGAGGTAGGGGCTTCTGCCCCAGGGCACTTTAGAGGCACCTTTTAAAGGTGACCCAACAGAATTATTTGTTGGCCATCAAAGCAGTGGAGTGAGGTGACAGGGGATTGGGGTGGGAGCTGAAAAGAAGGTACAGATATGCCATATCACATAGGTACCATCGTCCACGTTGCATGTCCCAGAACGGCTGGCCTTCCTGTTCCCTCTGGGGGCTCAGCCCTTCCTGCCCAGACAGAAGAGGGGAGGGGGATGACACGATGCCTTGTCGGTCAGCTTTCTCCCAATCCACTTTTGTCTCTGCTCATCAAAACTGGCAACATTGTCCTGGCATTGCCTTCCTGGAACTGCCATCCCAGCTGCTCCGGAAGAGAGCAGAGAAGGGCATAGCTGCAGCTTCAAAGGTGCACTTGAGAGATGGGACCCTCCTTCAGGCTGTTCTTCTGCAAAACGTCCTCCCGCCTGCCCTCCATCCCCAGTAGGGGTCTTCTCCAGAGGCTCTCTCTGGTGGGGAGGGAAGGGAGGGGTTTGGTCCCAGAGGCCCAGCCTGGGTGTCTATACGTTGAGGGGAGTTGTCTAGAGTGCTGGGCTGAGGCCAAGTGAAACATGCCCACCCTCTCCAGCTGCCCCAGCTGCCCTGCCTTCCTGGCCTGGCTGGGAGTGGGGCGGGAGGACAGGTCATCTGTAGGGTAAGCCTTGAGAGGCCAATGACAGGGGGAAGGAGAGTCCAGTGGGAAAGTGTCCATCTGCTTCCTAGTAGGTGGTCTCATCAAGACCTCCTTCTGCATAGTGAGCCCAGAGACCTTGTCCTGTGAGCTTACTGGGAGCACACGTGCATTTCATAGATAATTAGAGAAACTGTGTGGGCGGTCAGGGTCTTGGAGTCACTCCCTCTCTTAGTACAAAGGTTTAGGATTCCACCGAACAGGGTGAAAGGGGGCCCTGCCTCAACCCGCCTTGTTGCCCGCCCCACCGGGCTCCTCGCTCTGAGGTGGGGGTGGTTTGAGCTGTGTTGTTTGTCTTGTTCCCCTGCCCAGAAGTGGGTTTGCCTCAGGGGAGCCTTTTCAGGCCGCCTGGGCTGACGCATGTCTAGTCCGTACTGCCGGCTCCACCCCATCCCAGGGAAGGTTCTGGAGGTGGGGAGGGGGGATTCTCTTCCTTTTCTCTTCCTTCCCCACCCCTGCCACAGTCAGCATCCTCTGACCTTTGGCCTTTTGTGTTCAAGACCTGGGGAGAAATCGCCCAAGGCCAGACCTCCTCAGAACTCACAACCTCAGAGGGACCTCATGATTTTGAGTAGTTGATTAATAAGTCACTGTCTAGGAGGAGCAAGATGAGTGGACATTTCTTAAAATTTTAAGGGAACTTAATGCCAGAGAGATGCTGGGCTTGCCATGGAACAGTCTGCCTTTAACCCCCAAGGCCCCTACACTTGCCCGGTCCAGAGGGGGTTGCTAATTCTTGATAACGGCAGCGAGCCGTGGGAGAGCAGGGCCTAGCTGGACTGTTCGCTGCTCCCTCAGAGGGCCAGGCCCTGGGCTGCCCGGTGAGGGGAGAGGCACTTCCCTGAAATGTATGACTTCCCATCATTCACTGTGCCCTGCGAGCCCTGCCTGCCTCATAGCTGGGGACCAGGGGCTGGGGACGGTAACGTAAGGCTTCCCTCCTTTGGGTTATGTGAAGCTACAGTGAGAAATAGTCAATGTGTAGAAATGCTATGCGATTGTTGGAGATTATCAGTAGTATTGTTATACTTAGGAGAGGCAGAGAACTCTTGGGGACCTGGTTTGAGCCCTAGCCCATCATGGAATTTCCTGCAGCCCACAGGCTTGCCCCTGGGAGCTGGAGGAACAGAAGCCCTCTAGCGTGAGTTGCCTGCCCCTCCAAGCCACCCTGCTTTGGGGCCAAGCCCTGGATAGAGAAACCCCAGAAATCCACAGATACAAACCCTAGGGCCAGAGCACACCTCACTGCCCTGCCCCTTCCCTCCCTTCTTCCTGCTCTTCCTTGGCATCCCCTCTCACTTCCCTCGGAGGGACCTGGGGGCCTCTGGCTGCCTGCACAGGGTGCCCGACGCCTGGCGATCTTGTGCTTTCTGGCTTAGTTTATTCTTACTCCAGATGGCCTTGCAAAGCCTGACAGGAGCCCGCCTCCTCCTTCCTAGGTGTGGCAGGAACTCTCTTTATGGCAATGATACCTCGCATTTATAGGGCGTCTTTCTCCTGGGAGCCCAGAGCGCTTTTCCTCCTCTGCACGCTACCATCACTTGGCAGGTGCCGGCTGAGGGATGGGATGGCAGGGACTTCATAAATGAGACTTGGAGGTGTCCAGCGGCTTGCCTTAGGTCATGCAGCCAGCAAGTGGCAGAGCCAGGCTTTGAGTTTCAGAATCGGAGCTGCATGGGATCAGCTGCGAGGTCCCTGACTGTCAGCGAGGGACTTGGCCCACTTCCTCAGTGCCTGGAGGGTGCGGACGTATGATGCCTGCTTGCTCTGGTGTGGGTTGACTCTGAAGCAACCTTAGGCCCTGCGAAGGTCAGTGAGCCCGAGGAGGAGGAAAGTGGTTATCTTGTGACTGCCCAACATGGGCATGAATATGGAACAGGCACCTTGGATGAACACAGAGTTAACCCTGTGTCCCTTCAGCAGTGTGTGCGGAAAGGGCGGGCTCTGAGCAGGCTCCTTCGGGCTCAGGTTAGTGGCCCCTTGGTCTGGGGCGGAGCCTCCCTGCTGGCACTCCGCCCCTCAGAGGCAGGTGGATGGGTCCACTTGTCCCTCTTCCAGGAGCAAGCTGCTAGGAGGTAGGAAAAGGTCCTTCTGGGCCATGAGGCGTGTCTGCAAGCTGACTCCCACACAACCCTCCTGGGCTGGTAAGAGCAGGGAACTCCCTCTGATCAAACTGGGCTGGGGATGGCCGCTGGTGTCCCTGGAAGCATGGGGCTGCGGGAGCAGGGCTGGGCAGTTGTTCCTAGGAGCCTCTCATTCACTTCCCACTCCATCTTTCTGCTCTCTTCTTTTCTCTTCTCCTCTCTTTCTTTTACTCAGTTATTTCCTCAGCAGATTTGAGCTCTGGAATGTGCCAGGTCTGGTACTCTTCCCTTCTAGTTCCTCCTTTCCCCAAGACTTCTCCCAACACCCCACGCCTTCTCTCCCTTCCCCTTCTGATTTGTCTGCCCCTTTCTCCCTCAGTCTTCTCTCCTGTCCCATGAGCTCTGGGATCAGCAGCTCCAGGAAGTGCTAGGGCAGGACCAGCCTGGGAGGTGCCTGCTGTTTGCCCAAGGCGGGGTTGGCTGCAGCCTGGGCCCCTGGGCTGTGGCGCTTGGGTCTCCTGTGGCCTGTGTTCCTCATACCTTCTTCCTTCTCCCCTTCCCCTGCCTCACTCTGGCATCTAATGTAGGTAGAAAGGCAAGGAGGCCACGCCCCAGACGTTGTGGAAGCTGCTTTGCTGGGATGCTGGTTCTTTTTCAGACCCCGGCGTAGTGAGAGGCTAAATGCAGTGGGGAAGCGCTTAGCTGAAAGCCCTGATCCGGAGGGGTCTGGTGAGGGGGGGGTGTTGGATCTCACCTCTGAAGACCGAATGTGGCTCCTCCACTATCTTGTGGTGGGACCTTGGGAGGGTTGATTTCTCTTATGTAATCATGTTCCTACCTCTGTCAAAGGCCCCCAGGGGATCTAACTGTAGAAAGTGACATGTCCCTTGTTGCAGCGCTGCTGCTGAAAAGGGAGGCAGGCTGGGGGGCCTCTCCCATCATATTCTCAAGGGTAGGAGCCCCAGAGGCCAGAGCCAGTGGCTGGCCGGCTCAGAGGGGTTTATTGCTCTGTGCTTATATCATCACAGTGACGATCGTGGCAGGTCTGCTTTTTATTTAAAAAAAAAAACTTTTTACAATGGAAAACTGCAAACATCCAAAAGTAGAGAGAATAGTGTAAAACCCCCATGTACCCAAGATTCAATAGTTTTGAAGTCATCTCATGGCCACTCTGGTTAGATTATATTCCTACTCCATTCTTCCTGCTGACTATTTTGAAGTAAATCCTGGACAGTTTATCATTTCATCTGTAAAGACAGAGACTCTTTTTTTCTTTTTGAGGTTGTCTTTTTTTTTTTGTAAGAGATATTTATTTTTTTTTAATTAAATATAATTTATTTTATTATCATTAATTTACAATTACATGTGCAATATTACGATTATTAAACTACCCCTTCATCAGGTCCCC
>JAVSCE010009412.1:0-27463 GCA_032199065.1 Smutsia gigantea | reverse complement strand
TTGTGATCTAATAATATTCAGGACTTGTAGCCTTCAAAGCATTTTATAGGTCCTTGAAAATATCCTTCATCATCCACCTCAATCTAAAAATATCATTATAACATTTTATGGGTAAGGATCTAATACACAAACATTAGTGACTCATTAACAGCAGAGCCAGGTTTAGACCCAGTCATCTGGGCCCCCAGTACAGTGATGCCTTCATGGGGATAGCCTCCCTCCCTCTGCCAAGAAATGAGTCAATTAACTAATCTGGTGGCAGAAACATCATTTTACTAATGCAACTTTTTCCCCAATTACCTCTATAAAGATTAAAGTACATCACACCAGAGCCATTAAACAGACATGTGTGAATTTATGTTTATATGCATTTCAGATATATGTTAAGTTTCTCAGATGCATAAATTAATTTCTACTTATTCTCAGCTTCCCAAGAAACCTGACCTTACATCATTAGTCTTAAAAAGGTAATTTAACTCACAAGATTAAATAAAACCAGTTAAACAAAATATCACCATGATTAATTTTAAGAAAGCATCTTTAAAGAACAATTCAGAGAAAAATCAACTGTGAAGGGGGCTGCCAATATTTGTCAAGTACTCAAATTATCTGTCTTCTGAAGCTTCTAAGTTATACTTCAGTGAAATTAATACCCCACCTGTAAAACTACCAAAAAATCAATGTAAAGATTACTGTTCAAGTTTTACCATAAAACATACTAGTGTTTCTGTTACTGGAGTTTTATTTTTCTGATCCTAAACCTACAGGATGACACAGCTTCTTAATTAATTCTGCTGGTGTTTCATTTCCTTTGTAACTATCGAAATTATTGTCAAATTATCATATGACCTAACATAAAATTTTAAATAAAGCTGCCATTTCATTTATAATATGATGCTGGAGGGTCTGCTTATTAACTGAAAATTCAAAGCATCGTGAAATCAAATACAAAATACCATGGTCTTATTTACTAGCCATATAGCAAAGATTTACTGCCTTCTCCTAACCATAATTCTTTATCCACACCAAAGACACACTCAACTTAGTCATCAGAAAGGTTGAAAGATGGAAGCTCCTCTTGCCAAAAGTGAACAGTAAAGTGAATGAGAAAATATTGTTTTAATAACAGGGACCTATGTTTAAGTGGATCTGGCTAGAAGTCAAATACAGAGGACTTCTGTTTCTGGGGAGAGCTGCAACTTCTCTCTCACACTTACTTAGAATTAAGCCTTATGTTAATACAAGAATTGAAAAGGGCAAGCCAAAACAAGGGCACAGAAATCTATTGTACATAAAATCACAAGTGTGCCTCTCATTTTGAAATCAATGTAAAAAACACAGATAAGGATGAAGAGCTATTGCATCCTTCTATCACTTAACTCAAGGACAAACACTTGAAAGGTAACTGGAAAATAAGGAATCAATTCTGAGTAGTAAATCAGAAACTCTAGGTTTTTTTAAAGGCATCTCTATCACTGATTGATTTGTAAAATGAAGTGGGCTTTCTGCTAATTGCCGACTAGGGCAACTGTTAAAAATTCAAGGAGTAGAGTTCCTGTCTTAAAAATCCAGCACTGCTTCAGCTGTCTCTCAGCTGTGTCTGCAGAAAGTCACTACGTCATTCTGGTCAAGTAAATTAAGGTATCTACATCTTATGTTGCTTCTCTGTAAAATGTTGATGTCCCCAGAAGCTACTGGAAGAATGTATTAGACAATAATTGTAAATGGCTTTCCAGCCCTGATGTACTAGTTGCATGCTGAGTAATACTGATTACAAATGATCCTTCAAAAGAAACTTTAGGGAAAAAAGAAACTACTTAGGGATTCAACTGAGAATGACAGACTCAGAAATAAATTTTGACTCAAATGTTTAGGGGAGAAAGCTCTTCCTTATTTCATTTTAGAAAGACATATGGTAAAAACAGACTGTAAAGGAAATTATTTATGCCCTAAGTAATGATGCTTTCTACTAATGCCAGGACATATGCACGTGTCCATATATATTCACACATATATAAAATAAGATGAAATTTTAGTTAAGACTGTATTTTAAACTTTATTTGGAAAATCATGTCTGCTCCCTAAGTGACTTCGCTGTTTTGACCACGTCAGGACATGAGTCATTAGTTCAGATAAGATATGATTATTATCATAAGAGGAATATCAATATCAATTAAGTCCAGTGAGAGAGGTCTACAAAATAGGTTGGGATGGCAACAGCGTGGATTTTGGAGTCAGACAGACCTGGGTTGGAAAACTGGCTCTGCCACTTGCTATTAATGATTCCATTTGGAAGAAACTTGTCTGGAAGTTCATTATCACTTTTACAGAATCGAAGCCAATCAAGACTTCCATGACCACAAGTGCTATAGGTAACTCCTAAGGGATAATTGTTCTTTTCATGATAGATTTTAAGGTTCTACTAGTACTTCATGAATTTTACATAGGACACCCATTTTATAAATTTTCTCAAAGCAAATATCATTTGTTTGTGCATATAAATATACAAACATATAATAAATATCTATCCATTTGTTTATTATTCTTTTTTGATAGAGAACCACTGACATCCTACAGTATTTTTCATCTATTTTTTAGGATGTTAGAGATGAGAAATCTGAGCTCTCACCCAGTCTAATGATGTCTCTTCACAGATGAAGAAACTGAGGCCCAAAATCTGGGTAACTTGTAACAAGTCACACAGTGCTAGAATTGTGAACAAGTCTCAAGTCTCTTGCCTATCTATCCAATATTCCTTTAGTGCCTTTAAATAAAACTTAAAAGGCAATACAACATATTGCTGCTTTAAAAAACAGTAAGTTCCTGTCAGAGATTTTAAGTGTCTCCTTGGCAGAAATCATGTTATACATTGTGTGCTCACACAGGGACTAGCAGAGTTCTTCAGAATAGTGAGTGCTCAGTACATATATTTCAAATGAATTGATGGGTTTTTTTAGTGTGTGTGAGTGAGTTTTCCTTTAGGAGGGACAGTTCAACAAAATAGGATTTTGCTATATATAATGGTTAGAAACTACATTTAGTTTGTGATGACATAAGCAATAAATAATGGAATGGTTATCTGGAATTTTAAAAATTATCTGGCATTATATAAAGCAAGACTGACTGCCAGCATGGATAATATATACTCAAGGACCCTCTTTCCAAAGAGAGAAAATTATGTTTTTTGTATTCAAATAAAGTAATTGCCTGGAAATTTCACATTTCTTTTCTTATCTACATTGAGTCTTGGACTATGTCTCTGTGATATTTTTCATCAAGATGTTGACATAACTGCAGTATATGCAAAAGCAAAAGGATACAATTGTAATCAGAGAAGTTATACCTAGAATCACAATATTATGTTTACACAGAAAATTTACATAGTAAAGCCATTCCAACTGTTACAGCATTGCACGGCAACTAAAGTTCCTGATCTTGAAGGTAATGTGACAACATGGGGGAAAATATTTCTGTTCTGATATTTCACTAGGAAATCAGTATTCATTGTTACATAATTTTATAGAAAAGAATTCTGCACACCATACACAAATGTAAACTCAAAATGGATTAAAGACCTGAATGTAAGTCATGAAACCATAAAACTCTTAGAAAAAAACATAGGCAAAAATCTCTTGGACATAAACATGAGCAACTTCTTCATGAACATATCTCCCTGGGCAGGGGAAACAAAAGCAAAAGTGAACAAGTGGGACTATATCAAGCTGAAAAGCTTCTGTACAGCAAAGGACACCATCAGTAGAACAAAAAGACATTCTACAGAATGGGAGAATATATTCATAAATGACATATCCAATAAAGGGTTGACATCCAAATTATATAAAGAGCTCATGCACCTCAACAAACAAAAAGCAAATAAGCCAATTAAAAATGGACAGACAGTTTGAAAAAGACAGATGCACCCCTATGTTTATCACAGCACTATTTACAATAGCCAAGAAATGGAAGCAACTTAAGTGTCCATCAGTAGATGAATGGATAAAGAAGATGTGGTACATATACACAGTGGAATATTATACAGCCATAAGAAGAAAACAAATCCTACCATTTGCAATAACATGGATGGAGCTAGAGGGTATTATGCTCAGTGAAATAAGCCAAGCCGAAAAACACAAGTATCAAATGATTTCACTCATATGTGGAGTATAAGAACTGAGAAAAAAACTGAAGGAACAAACCAGTAGCCGACTCACAGAACCCAAGAATGGACTAACAGTTACCAAAGGGAAAGGGGCTGGGGAGGATGGGTGGGAAGGGAGGGACAAGGGGGAAAAAGGGGCATTACGATCAGCACACATAATGTAGCGGGGGGGCGGGGGATACGGGGAAGGCAGTATAACACAGAGAAGACAAGAAGTGATTCTATAGCATCTCACTACGCTGATGGACAGTGACTGTAATGGGGTATGTGGTGGGGACTTGATAATGCGGGGAGTCTAGTAACCATAATGTTGCTCATGTAATTGTAAATGAATAATACCAAAATAAATAAATAAATAAAATAAACGTAATTATTTTTTAATCATAAGAGTATTATTCTCATGAAAAATTGTTAATAGAACATAATTCACTTATATAGGCATGTATTCCAAAATATTAACAGTGGTTATCCCTGGGTAAAATAATCTAATTCTTCTTTTCTTCTTTGTGATTTTCTGCATTTTCCAAATGCTACAATAATTAAAACTTTTTAGCTGATTAAAAAGTAAATTACAAAAAAAAAAGAATTCTGCACAGAAAAGGGGGGGAAAAGAAATAGACCAAAATATAACAGTAGCTGTGTTAGGGTGGTGGCAGTAAGTGCTTCTTTCTTATCCCTACTTGTATTATGCCTTACAAGTAGAAAGAAAATGAGTTCTATGAAAGAAAATATAGTGAACATCTGTTATTCATAGCCATCCCAAATCTTTTGAAAACCACCCCACATTTTTATAGTTTCCTATCTGTCTTCCAAAAGTAAATTCTAAAACTTAACATTTTCTAATCTCCCTAGCCTCTGAGTCTAGAGTGGGGTTTTCTTAGTTTCTAGCTCTCAGTTGCACCTGTCAGAACTACCTGAAGAACAGACAGGGTCCAGATAGCCATCCTGTGGGCACAGGTGGCCTCAATGTCATTTTCTGGGGACAGCAGTGGGAGCAGTAGCTTCCCCATCGGAACAAAGACAATTTGGTTCTGGGATTGGTGGTAACTCAGCCAAGAACGTGTTCTTACAACATTTCCCATGATTACCTGGATTTTCTAATCTCCTTTAATTAGTCCTTTCTCAATTAAATGACTTATATTGATTCTTTTGTCTACACCTAAGAATGCTGACAGGTAGAAAAGACTAACAAAACTGGAATTCATCTAAGAAAAGATGAATGAGGGGTGATATCATTGAAGAGATCATTTTGAACTTTAAAAGAACATTGTGATCAAACAAAACACCTTTCTGGGGAAAATGTCAGGAGTGTCATTTCTGGGTGAAACATTTCAGAATTTGTGTATGATGCACAGCTCTCCTGCTGTATCACCGTGGGGCCTCATGTTCCAGGTGATGCAGCCACAAGTGTGCAATTCCTCATCAGCCCAAGTGCTTGCAGAGACTGTGTGGAAGAGAATGCCCCACCAACCCAAACAGGATATCTAATGTGAACATGAAATAAACGTCTGTAACATTAGGCCACTGAGATGGGGAGTTAATTTGTTACCATGGCGTAGCTGAGCTGATTAATACCCAATGGCAACAGTATCTAAAATGGAATGTGTGTAATAAACAAAACAAATAAAAAGATGTTTGATTAGAGAACATTTTATCTAATAAAAATAAAGCAAATACGGAATGGATTAAGAATGTGGTGTTTTGTTGCATCAAGTAAAGATTTGGGTTTCCCTGAAAGCAACAACAAAAATGTGACACATTATGAAAAACACTAAATACTTAATGATCTTAAAAACAATAGATTATGCTTTCCCATTCTTACACAATAAAAAAAATAGAATTTGTGATTCATATTAATTTTCTAAAATAATCCCCCAAAAGCAGCACATAGTCATAAAAAAGCAAACCATAGTTCTTTACTGTGAAATGTTTGATTCTCTGCAAAGAGAAGTATGAGCAAATTGCTAACAGGATTTGTTGAAACTGCTGCTGGCAAAACTAAAGGAGGCATGAGTGCGACATTCACTTGAACAGACTGATCAGTCTGCCTGCTTTTGTAGCCCTTTCCTTTTCACATGTCTGTCTCAGCCTGTACAACAGTAGTTTTTCTGCACAGCAGTAAGTGACCTTTATTTCATAAAATGTATGATGTTCTTTCACCTGAAATAGCCATGGGCAAGGTTGTTTTCTATTTGTCCATTATAATCTGCACCACCCTGTCTGCACGGAGTGATCTGGGCCCCTGGGCCAAGACTGGCAGAGGGAATCCTCATTAAAATTGGAATGTTCCCAGTGTTTGAATATTCTCAGTGTTCAAATGCCCTAATAAATGATCCTCTGCTATGTCTTAAAGACTATAAAAGGTTTTGTTTTGTCTATGAACAGAAGATCAATGGGAGAATGAGATTAAAGTAGAAGATATTTCTATTAGACATAAAGAAGAACTTCCAGACTGTCTGAATGAAACAATACTAGCATGGATTATCAAGGGAGAATACCTGGTCTTTTTCCAGGCCCAGCAAAATGAAAAACTGACTTTTCTAAAGGCAGAAGGCTAGGTCAGATGCCCTCTCCCAATCCTTCCTAGTTCTGTGGTTCTTTGATTGTAAAACTATTATCACATCGGGATTCTCTTGGCTTCTCTCGTTGACATTTATATCACTCATCTCTCATATCTGCCAGTGACCAGTGTTGCTGGAGGATGGTCTGTGATCCTTCTCTGGCCACACAAACACACAGCACACACAGAGATACGCACGCCACAGAATGGGGGTCAAATCATTCTTAACTCAAGCATTCCTGCAGATTCCAAAGTGAACGAGCCTGGGAGAGGAAAGAAGTTTGCATTGCCCTCCTTATGGAACCGATTCATCTCTGAGCATGGTGGCCTCACTGACCAGACCTTGAGGGTGCTCCCCCACTGGCTCCCTTGGCAGTGAGAAGTGTTCTCATAGACCCCTCCTCTCTTGTGACCCCGCTCCCTCCCCCCCAAACTGTGCTTTCACTTACCTCTTTTCTCTCCCGTGTGTTCCCCACTTTCCCTCTGCAGGAGGAGCCCTTCCCTAACACTAGCAAGCCTTTGTCCTCCTCCTTTGCCCTGGAAATCCTCTCAGTCCCTACCACAGGCTGTGAGTTACAAGCTTGCTTTCTTCTACTTGTTCTTGCTGCTGGATGCAAGAAGAGGGAAAGTGACAATGTGGTCAGAAGTTAGGCTGGAGAAATTTATTTCTTTTCTTCCACCTCCCTGCTTTGGTCACCCCATTTAAAAATTCAGACATTTTGCATCAGAGTGTTAATCTCCTGCCAACAGCCCTCAACAGGTCCATACATGGGAGTCCTGTTTCTCTTGCTACTATAACTTAGGACCTCACTAATCAGAAGAGCACCATTTTCCTCCCAGCATTGCATAACATTGCAAGGTCCTCTTTTATTAACTAGTCTTGGGACTAGCCATTGCCCTCTTCTAATAGTTGTAGAAAAGCAACCTCATGTTGCCTTTTTATGTAAGTTACAGAGGTCAGCAAACTATGGCTATGGACTGTTAGCCACATCGAGCCCACCACCTATTTTATACCTAAAGGTTTATTGGACACAGCCATGCCCAATAATTTACTTATTGTCTATGGCTACTTTTGCTATACAACAACAGAGTCGTTACAACAGTGACCATATGGGCCACAAAGCCTAAAATACTTACTATCTGGCTCCTTAAATAAAAAATTTTGCCAGCTCCTGATAGAATGTATCACATCTAAAAGAAAGAATATCTCAACCTAAAGGATTACTCTTAGTGTTGCTTTAAAGGGTTTTTGGATAGTTTTTTCTTTTTAGTAGGGAGCATAGGGTCAGGGGAAGTTTATCTTTCCATTTTTCTTTCCCTATATCCTGCATGCCTTCACTGTGGCTAAAGAAGTTATCATATTTAAAATAACAGAATCTATAAAATTAACATCTTTTTGTCACCACCAAATGTTCCACTTGGATGAGCAAGTTTATAACCTTGAAACCCTGGAGTCACTCTGAACTCCCCTTCCTCACCCCTACATCCATATCCAAAACTGGTCACCAAGTTCTAGTGACTCTACCTCTTAAATGTCTTTTGTATTAATCCCCCTTTCTCTATTACCAGTACCCTACTGGAAGCCCTTATCTCTTATCTGAACTCTGTCAGGGGCTTGCTCTCCCACTTACTCTCCCAGTCTCCACGGCATCCCACACCTGCTAAGTCACTCTCACTGTATGTATAGTACCCACCCACCACGCATCCATGGACAGCCTCCCTCGACACACACTAGTCATTCTCACTGCATGCATACCTCCAAACTCAGAATTCGAACCGCTATATCATTAAACACCACCACTATTTACCTAGTCACCCAAGCCAGAAACCGAGGCATCACCTTTGATTTGTCATTTTCCTTCATACCTCACAATCAGCAAACCCTGTCAGTTCTACCCCAAAACTTTATAGTAATTCTGACAGCCAGAATTAGAGAGTTAAATTGACTCTTATGTTCCCAGCCCATTAAGAACCGACTGAAAGGTGGACACATTAGTCATACAAATGGTAATCAAAATATCACTTTTATCAGTAATTGAGCTAATATTGATGGCTCATTCTTCCTTCAGGTGAATGCATCCTAATATTGTGAAAACACAGCTAGATAGACTTCCTACCCAGTCAAAGGCCGCATGGGCCATCACAGACCTCCCTGTGCAGGGCAGAGTGCCTGCTCCTCTAATACTTACACCACGGAGAAATAGGACAGAATGCATGTGTGGAGGAGGCAGGCAGATCTTCAAGAGCATGATGGAATGAGAAGTTGGGGGAGGCTGCTGGCATTGTGCAGCATTGCCTGTGCTGGCAGTAGGTCCGACAAGTTCCAGGAGGAGTGAGTGAGGATGAGAAAAGACCAGGAAGGTTACCAAGAAGCCACAGGAAAGAAGATTCCCTCCCTCCCACATTCCCCAGGTTGTTGTTCTCTTACCCCATCAAGCTTAACCATTAACTAATGGGTGGTGTGCTGTGGCCGTCCTCCTTGGGAGACCAGGTGAACAATCTACTTGGGTAACCCTGGTCCTACTTTCAAAAGATTATTCCCCCAATACCAATCATGGTTCTTCTGGGATGCTGGTGGGCAGTACATTATTTCTCATTCTCAGAGGCTCTTAAATGGGTCATAATAACATACTAATTAAATTAATTTTAAAACCTGTGTCCAAGTCTAGAAATTCTTTCTCCATTCTATTTCCTTTCCCAAACTATGTCCAGCCATGTTGTCCAACATAGCTCATCAAAGGTTTTGCAATGAGATAAAATAACAACATAAACACATTCCAGTCATAAAAATGCCATCAACATACAAAGTACCAACTTGAATATAACTGCCTTTTTAAATGGATTTTCCTGGAAAGAAATTAAAGTAAAAAATTAAATTCCATGCAAATTAGTCCAAAGATTTCAGAGGTCAAAAAAATTAAACTCCAAAATCATATTCTCTTGCTCTTGTGAGTTAAAGATCCAAAGAAATTAAAGTCCAAACTTCATCCTCTCTGATTTCTTATTTCTGCCTACTCCCAGTTAGGAGAATCTTCACTGCCATGTAGAGCCAGGTGTCTTTGGCAGCTACAACTAGACTGACTATCTTCTATGGAATGCAAGGAGGTACCTTAGGGTGCATGCCGAATGCATCTCCAGTTTGTCCTTTATTTAAAGGCTCCAAGACTTAACAAAACACAAAAGACTGTCACAGCACTGGCCCCCAATGCATCAAATCTACAGAACAACTCAATCTTGTTGTCACAAGTAAAATTATGTTTCAAAAGCCCAGAGATTCCTTGGTACTGGACAAAGGAAGTGAGACCAAGAAAAGACCTCAGTTTAACCTGTTAAAAAGAGAACCACAGAACCAGCAAGGGGTCACTTCTGCTGGGCCATGTCACTGAACTGGGGCTTAGTACCTAACCTAATTACAGTTTAATGAGAAATAAAAATGGAAATTTTGATTTGTCATTTTCCTTCATACCTCACCCCAAATAATCCTTTTTCTCTGTTTATGACTTCCTTGTCCTACCTTTAAAAACCTCTCCCTTGCTATATGGGATGCTGCCTGATTCATGAATAATTGCTTAATAAAGTCAATTAGATCTTCCAATTTACTCAATTGAATTTTGTTTTTTTAACAAACCTCTTCAGGATGCCAGTGAGTCTAAGCTAGTTGTCTGAATCTACAAACTTTGAACTTACACTGAATCAGAATCAATCTCTCATCTGGTAGTTAATTTTGACACCATATATCTATATATTTTGGGGGTGAGGGAGAGACTTGGTCCATGGTGTTGTGGGGGAGTTCTTCTATTGTCTATTAAACTGCTTAGGACTATAAAACCTGTCTAGGAAAGAGATTTTCACCTAGTTGTCATATTGGCTTCAGCTGAAGAATTACTCTTAGCAGATTCCTGAACTGAATTACTGTTGATGCTTCAAAGCTTGTGTTCCTTGTGGTCTACAGGAATCCATTCCTCTCCAAGGGGCTCCTTGAGTCACTGTCTTTCCTCCACTTCTGAGTATTTCAGGCCTTGAACAGTGTTTATGTCTGGGACATCTTTAACTGAGGTACTAGTGTATACCTATACTGCTTCATTCCCCTCTGCTGTTACCCAGACTCAGCTGAATCTCTAAAGATTTAACCTACTTCTAGATTTGGTTTCTCTCCTTTTCTAACATACATAGGGCTGGCACCCGAGGGCCTTCCTTCTTTTATTTCCTCTTTGCCTTCTGGCCCAGAATAGTTTTTCCAGCATATTCTATTCTAGGAGTCCACCGTAGTGAGCAACATGAAATCAGTGGATTCTAAGGCTACCAAAAGCTCTACTGTTCAAAGAAATGTTGGTCACCTTTTCACACCTATGTTGGATAGTCCAACCTGTAAGATATTTTCCATCAATCCAACATCCAATCAGCCTTGAATCAGCCAATTATTGCTCTGCTTGGCTTTCCATTTTTATTTCTCATCTCTGCAGTGCCTTCCCTTAGAATTCAATTCCATAAATGTCTCTGACATGTGCCCTCAAGGCACAGATGAAACCTGCCTGCCACCTGCATTCACAGTCTGTCTTTTAGTCTAACCTATACAGCAATGATTTGAGTAGTTTGTGCTTATCTTCCTAGTCTTTCCCTCTCAAATCTGTCCAAATTCTGTGTGACCACTTGGTAGAACTACCCCAGTCTTCAAAAGGTTCCCCTGTTGCTCTTACTGTGGATTCTTCATCTGCTCCTTTCAGAGGAGCCTCTCTATTCATTCTTGAATTTGGCTTCTTGCAGGAAGGGAGGATGACTTCAGCCAGAAGTCTTACCTCTTTTAATTTGCCTTTTAATGGGCCCAGTCACTAGTCAGGACTAGTAATAATGAAAACATCTTTACCTTTTCTTATACCCTCTTTATGAACAACTAGACCTGAGTACACCCCTATTCCTTTTGCCTATATCCATCCTTGTCTGTGGGAGCTCATGTTGATCTTCCTGTATGTCTAGTCTCTCCCTAAGTGCTCATTCTGTTTCTACTATAGACTGATTGTATCCTCCCAAGATTCATGTTAAATCCTAATGCTCAGTGAGATGGTATTTGGAGTTGGAATCTTTGGGAGGTGATCAAGTCATGGGGGTGAATTCTCATGAATGGGATTAGTGCCCTTATCAAAGATACCCTAAAAAGCTCCCTTCCATCATGTGAGATTACAGGGAGAAGACAGCTGTCTGTGAATCAGGAAGAAGGCTCTCACCAGTGACCAAATCTGCCAGTGCCTAGTCTTGGACTCCCCAGCTCCCAGAACTGTGAGAAATAAATGTGTTATTTACAAGCCAACCAGTCTGTGGTATTTTGTTATAGCAGCTCAAACAGACTGAGAGTTTCCCCAAAAAAGTTTACTCTCCCTATTCTCCCTCCAGCTAAACATCTTGTCTTCCTTTATTTTTCTTTCCTTCTTCTACTTCCTTTGTCTTTCCTTCTTCTACTTCCTTTGTTCTTATAGGGACACTGAAGCATAACCTTCAGATCACGCCAGTTCCTCCTTAATTTCCTAAAGAAACTTCATTCCTGGGGAAGGAGGGCCAACGCACAGGCCTTTGAGCTGTTCTTCTGCCTCCACCCAAGAAAATGGCACATTCTCTTTACAGTAAGAGCTTCCATGCCTATGTATACGTTTATTAATAAAATTTACCACCTTTTTATGGGTGAGACTTGCAATTTGGATTTCCAAAACCTAAAGTCTTGCTCAGAACTTGTGTTAACCAATCCAGAGCCACTTGAGACCACATGTTATGGCTAATTCTTGAATCTATAGACAAACCACATGTATGTAGGTTGTGTTACAATTTTCTCTCTTGGGTTCAAAATAATATAAAGTGTAACAAATTTTTAGACAGTGGATCTAACATTGCAATCGAGGTGGCAGTAATAATTTAAAACCAGGACCTTGTCCACCATCCAAGACATCATCTCTTGCCTAGATCATTGCAATAGTTCCTACCTCATCTCCTTGTCACCATTCTTGCCCATTAACAACAGTGCACTTAGCTGCCACAATGATATTTTAAAAGTTATAGAAGGTCAAAGGACAGTATCAAGAAAGTGAAAAAATAACCCATAGAATGGGAGGAAGTTCTTATAAATCATGTCTGATAAGGCCCAAATATCCTGAATATATAAAGAACTCTTACCACTCAACAATAAAAAGACCAGTAATTGAATTTAAAAATTAGCTAAGGACTTGGATAGACATTTTTCTAAAGAAGATATACAAATAGCCAATAAACACATGAAATGACTCTCAACATTATTAGTTACAAGGTAAGTGCAAATAAAAACCACAATGAGATACACTTCACATCCACTAGAATAGTTATAATCACAAAAACAGAAAATAAACAAGTGTTGAAAAGGATGTGGAGAAAGTGGAATCCTCATCAATTGCCAGTGGAAATATAAAATGCCTCTTTTCCAAAGCAGCCACTTTTAAAAAGAATTTGGCAATTCCTCAAAAAGTTACACACAGAGTTCCCATATGACCTAGGAATTTTACTTCTAGGTATATACCCAAGAAAAATCAACACATATATTCAAATAGAAACTTGCACACAAATGTTCATAGCAGCGTTATTCAAAAAAGCCAAAAAATAGAACAGCCTAATTGTCCATTAACAGATGAATGGATAAACAAAATGTATTATATATATACAATGGAATATTATTCTGCCATAAAAAAAGAATGAAGTATGTTGCAGGCTACAACATAGATTAACTTGAAATATTATACTAGGTGAAAGACACTAAATACACTAGGCTATTTAATTCCATTTATATGAAATGTCCAGAATATTCAAATCCACAGAGATGAAAAGCAAAATATTGTTTGCCAAGGGCTGGGGAAAGAGGAAAGGGGAGTATCTGCTAACAGGTATAGCGTTTCTTTTTGGAATGATGGAAATGTTCTGGAATTAGTGGTAAGGGTTGTACTCATTATGACCTACTAAAACCAATGAGTTGTACACTCTAAAATGGTAACATTTATGTCATGTAAATTATATCTTAATTTAAAAAACACTAGTAAAAAAAAACCCTTAGATCATGATCTTCCACTGGTTAAACTCTGCAGAAGCTTCTTTTAGCACTCAAATAAAATTGAACCTCCTTACCTAGGCCCACAAGACTCTCTATGATATGACCCCTATCTGCCTCTCTTATTTCATCCCCCATCACTCGCCACCTTCCCCATCCCCATTTACAATAACATTCCAGGCTCACTGGCCCTCCTACTTCCAGCTCAGGTTTTTATACTTAATCTTCCTCCTGCTTGGAGTATTCTTTACCTACAGCTTCTCATGGCTGCGCCTTTCTAATGGAGGTCTTAGATCAATGTCATCTCTTCAGAGAAACTTCCCTCACCATCACCATCACTGTCTCTCATATTACCTTGTATTATTTTCTTCACAGCACTTAGCACTATCTGAAATTATTTGTTTATACATACATTCTTTGAGAGCAGAGATTGTGCCCTGCCTACTTACCTACCATCACCCAAGTGCTAAAAGTAGATGCTCAAAAAATATATTCCAAATGAATGAATAGGACCTAACTTGTGTACACTGGAAATTTAGATATTTTGATGATATTTGTAATGCTGACGGACTGAACCTAATTTCAATGGGAACTTCAGAAACTCCACTCCTGAACACATTAAGGCCATGTGTATAGCCTCTTGAGAGGAGGTAAGAAACATGAGGGGTGGGAAAATCTACCTCATCGTCATTTCTAAATTACCCAAAGACAAAGTTTTGTCGTTGTGGAAACCCTGATAAAACTGCCTGAGATTTATGAAATCAGCCATCTAAATCTTGCAGTGTCTTTCATGATTCTGTTTGATCTCTGAGCAGAGAGTCAAGGCACACACACTTGATCTGGGTACACTGGAGGACATCAAAGGAGGACAGCTATGAGGCAGCACAGTGAGGTGTCCCAGAGATTGCAGCTCAGCCCAGCCTCTGGGCTCAAGCTTTGTTCCTAGAAAGTGGCTGTAATAAAGAACAGAGCCCCTGAGCACTAAGCACATCTGCTTGAGGGCCCGGAAGAGGGTAGGTCAGGAGAGAAAGCTGGCATGACAGCTGTTAGGAACGGAATTAGGAATATACACACCTGTGTCAGCAATGAGGGGATGGCAGGGTAGCAGGAGCCACAGGGCAAACACGGGGTCGGGAAAGGAGGATGCTGGGAGATGGGAAGATGCCCTCCGAAGCGGACACCTCAGGTTCTGGAAGGCTCTGAGGCCTGGTGGAGACTGAACCACATGCCACTCTTTCATCATTACGACCTGGGAAACATGCTTACACATATAACAGGGGGAACAGTGCTCATATTCCCTTATTCAAATGAGAAAGATATTCTCTCTTTATTCTGAGATCATCTATGAATCATATATGACATGAATTAAGTGGAAACATTGGAGGAAAAAAATCCATCTGTCTGTCACTGTATTTTAATGAATTTAATCATCAGATAAAAGGAAATGCTCTCCTCTAAGCGAAGCCAAGTGGGAAAAGAATGTAAAGGTAATTTAGGTTTAGATTATCAACTGAGGAGAAAAAATTATTGAGGCAGGACTGAAAAGTCTGGGAGGGATGAGAAAGTAAGGTGGTACAAGGAAAGTAAAGCCTAGTTTGGAAATATAACTAATATTATGAAATGGAAAGAGTAGAATTTTACTCTTGAAAAGATAAAGCTTTGTTTAAAATCAGTTCGGACAGTTGATTTTTAGAAAGTTTGAATATAAGAAAGTGAGCAGAACATGATGAGGCCCAGCTTGCCAGGACACACTGGGGGAATACCCAGGGGTGCCTTTGGTTGTGAATGAGATGCATTTCAGTTTATAGGAAGGCACCTAGTACTGGCTTGTACAAATTTGAATTTCCAGAACAGCCTGCTGGGTGGCCTCCACCGTCAAGCCATCCTGCACACTCCATTGCCTAACTAATCCGCCTGAAATGGGCCTTTAATCACTATAAAACCTTCAGCGCCTTCCCACGTCTTACTAAATCAACCTGAGCTCTGCCTGGCCCTCTAGCCCCGCCCTACCATCCAGCCTTCCTTCTTGTTGTCTCCAGCACATGCCCCTCTTTCAGGCCTGTCGCTCCACTTGTCTTGCCTCTGGGCCTTTGCCCAAGATGCTGCCTTGGTCTGAAATGCAGGCTGTCTCCTGTCTGCCTAGCCAAATGCCATCGCTCTGTCAAGGTAGGGCTTACATTTCAATTCCACCGTGTGTCTTTGTTGATGGCCCCTTTCTTTGAACTCCTAAAACACAATTGCTCAATTATATATTACCACGTATTAGACACTATTCTTTTATATGTATTAGTGCCAGGACTGGGAGGAAAGAGAAGAGAGAAATTAATAACAGAGATGAGCGAAATCCTCATTGTAGGTTCTGATTTGGTGATGGGTGTTGGTAGAGGATGGAGGAAGCATAGGAGAGTGGTCCTGGGAGCTTTTGGTGCAGAATGGAAATAGGGCCAGGTGTAATAAGCCCCTTGCATTCCACACCTCTTGGCAACAGCATCTTAAGTTTTAAGTTTGGCGTCATGAGTAATAAGAAACTTAGCCTGTGGATGTTCTACACAACAGAACCTTACCATGAAAATTCTTGGGTCCCATTCCAGACCTACTAAAACAGAATCTCTGAGGGTGGGGCCCAGGAATCTGTTTTAATAGCAGTCTAAGTGATTCTAATACACAATGTTAGAGAACCACTGCATTAGAAAATAAAAGTTTAAACAGTACTCATTATACAAAATTATTTTGATAATATTTAACATAATTCCAGGCCTTCTGCAACAGAACAGACTAAACGTAAAGTGCTCCTTTCCTGTGGGGCCAGCATCACCATGATGACTGTTCCTTCTTGCCCGGAGCCATGGTAATGGGCAGCACACCAGGCAGACCTCCACTACCACGCTGCCGGGGCCGCAGCCCACCCAGCCGCCTCATTCAGACAACAGAGGCAAGGTCGAGGGCTCACCGGCCCTGATTGTTATCTACGGCAACACCAGAGAGGCTGTTTAGCTTGGGCCTTTATGAAAACAATACAGAGACTAACTGAAACTGACTGAATCACAGTATAAAAGAAAACGCACAGCTAATATTCTAACGAACACTGCATAAAGGCATTCTGTGTGTCATATTCCAATGCCTCTTCACTAAGAATTAGTGGAAATTCTTAGGCAACTCAGAGGAAGTGTTTCTGTTCTCAATGGGATTTCACTTTTTATATTTTCTGGGCTTTAACTGATTCTCTTTGAAGAATCAATCTGATCTTGCCACAAACCACTCTGCCCAGGAACTGCTTCCTTACAAGTCATTTAAAATTCTCAATGAATCACTATGTTGTACACTTGAAACCAATACGATATTGTATATCAACTATACTTCAATTAAATAAATACATTAAAAAAATAAAAATAAAACTCTTGAAATCTGCATCTGCAATTGCTCAAAGTTCATATTTCACTAAGCCATCTTCCTGAATGTTGGCCACAAGGGCTTAGTTTTCCTTGACTACATTGAATATATTGCGGAACCTGCCACTGGCTTCTTATGCTTGGGAGCAGCACCTTTTCCACACTTACAGCTTTGTGTCTGTCTCCAACCAGCATCTCTGTGCTCTGTCCATACTGAGGCTTTCAATGGGATTTACACCTAGTTCCGTTTCTTTTAGGAAGAAACAACTTCTAGACTGAGTCCAACTGAATAGGATTTCCTTGGGTCCAAGGGAAGATGCATATGAAAATTTGACAGTCTCTGTCAAAATGCCTCTCAGAGGGGTTTACCAATGTTCCCCAGAAAGGTAGAGGTGCCTATTTCCCCACAGGCTCACTGGCAGAGACAGAAGTTTCTTTTTCCTGTGGGTATCTTAGTGTGTCTTATGCCATCTTTGCTTGACAGTCACCATTAGAACTTTAATCATCTCTCTGCAAATGTTGACCCTTTCTCTCAGATGCAGTTTTTTCAATTTAATTCAAAGAACCTACTTCGAAACTAGTTCTCACAAGTATAAAATCACAGAACTTGCAACTTTGCTATGATATTTGTAATGACCTTTTATTTTTTTCTCATTGAAGATGAGTCAAGAGTTTTAAAACCATAAGGAAAAGAAACTTTAAAATGATCCAGCCCCTATTTGTATAATTGAGTTTGGAGTCTCATAGTATCTGTCTTCATAATCAAAGAATCTCTTTATTTCCATTCATAGGAAAGCACTGTTATTTATTAGGAACCAAAAGGCTCCCTTACTAAACAGCACCATCCAAATCTTCATTTTTAAGACAGCTAAAGTTCAAAAGTTAATCAATAATGCAGGATGTTAATAATAGGGGAAACTGGGAGTAGGGGTAGGTTGGGAAAGAAGTATATAGACTTTTTCTGTACTTTCTGCCCAGCTTTTCTGTAAACTTGAAACTGCTCTAAAAAATAAAGTCCATTAATTTTTTAAAGCAAAAAACAGAAGAGGCTATTGTATATCTGAAACCAATATGACATAACAAAATACTGTCTTTATGACTGAGAAATACATACATGGAAAATAGCAAATCATATTTTACAAAAGCACGTACAAAGAGAAGCTACTCATTTAATACATTAGAATGGTGATCTTTGTGGGCAGTAATAATGGAAGTGGAGTATGATGATAAAATGGAATTAAAATGAGAGACAGACATTGTATGAATCAGCAATGACAATGTGCCATGAACTGAGTATGATGAAATCTGTCCTATGAACTTAGAATCCAAACAGATTTCTCAACTTAGGCAGGAGGGTAGAGTTTAGAGAAATTTTTTAAAACACACGTTTCAGCCCCATTTAAGACAAACTTGGTCAGAAACTCCAGACTTGGCGTCCAAGCTTGTGCATTTTGCAGAAATTCCTGTATAAACTGGGACACTTTTAGTTATAAAAACCCAACTCAAATAAGTATAAGCAATAACAGGACTGTACTGGCTCCTGCGACTTGGAAGTCTGGGGAGTATCCTAGCTTCAGGCACAGGTGAATCTAGGAGCTCAGGCAATCTCATCTTCTCTCTCTCACTGCTGTGAGTCATCATCTCAATGCCTTCTATTGTTACAGTGGGAGGGCGTTTCTGGTCACGCGGTCACCTCTGTTCCTGGGAAGGAGGGGTTGAAGTGAGATGGGCACTGTATCTACCAATCCCTCAAGGGCCAAGGGAAGTGAAGTAGGAGTTCCCTGGTGGAAGGGACAGGCTAAGCACACCAAACAGGAGATAATTACCATATCTTCCAAGGCAATTTAATTCAGAATAACTCAAAAATTCCAGTGTAGAACATCATGGATCTTCACGACTTAAAAAAAAAAAATCACTGGAAACATTTTCCAGGTTCTCCAACCTGGCCTCTTGCTCACCTGGGCTCTGCTGCCACATGCAGATGTGCAATCTAGTCATAAACATGCCCTCGTGTTCAGTCACACCATCCCCTATTACAGGAATACAAAAGCATTCATTTGAACTTGCTGTGTGTCGGGCTTACAGCTCTCCTGGGTGGGCTTGGAATAAAAAAGTAAGACATTTAGGGCACTTTGGTGTTTTGTGCTTTTCCATATATTATCTCATTTAATTCTCAAAACAGTGTAGATGATGAGTCTAAGACGGAGAAAGACTGGGTAAGTTAATTTATCCATAGTCACAGTATGCAAAAGTGGCAGAGTTGGAATTGGAACCCAGGTTTTACATTTTCAAATCTCATGCTCTGACCAAGGTGCAATGCTGCACAGGTAGTATTAATCGTAAAAGTACTGCAATAAAAAATTACTACTATTTATTGAATTCTTCCTATGCCAGGCAGTGTTTTACAAACGTTATCTACTAATTTACCTAATAGGCTGTGAAGGTGTTATTATCCCCATTTTACAAATGGAAGGACTGAAACTCAGAGAAGTAATTTTCCTAATTACATAGCTAGTAAGTGGAGCCAGAACTTAAGACGTGTACATCTAAACCTGTACCTTAAAATAAGTACATCTAAGAAAAAGGCCAATTTCAAAGGGTTATATAGTGTATGATTTCATTTATGTAACATCATCGAAATGACAGTATTATAGAAATAGAGAACAGATTAGTGGTTGCCAAGGGTTAAGGATGGTGTAAGTATAAAGGGCAGCACAAGAGAAATTTCCGTAGTGATGGAATAATTGTATATCTTGATTGTGATTATGGTTACATGGATCTACACACATGATAAAATAACATAGAATGACACACACATGCATTGTACCAATGTCAATTTCTTACTATAATTACATAAGATGTAACCAATGGCAGAAACAAGGTGAGACCTCTCAACATGGACTATCTTTACAACTTCCTGTGAATCTATAATTATTTCAAAATTAAAAAAAATTAAAACTGTTTCAAAATTAAGTTTTTTATGAAGTACATCTGATTCTCAAGTCCACGTTCTTAAGTGCTGTTCTATATCATGGCTTCATTATTTGCTGCTGAAACTAGCAGTTAAGCAGAGTATATACTCCCTTAGAAACTGGACATGACTATACATATGTAAGGTATTGCTGTCATTGGAAGTACTAATAGAGAAATGTCAGTTTTATGAGAAGAAAACTTCAAATATACTTTGCGTCCAGCTTTTCAATGCATAATAAATCTAGGCAACTTGCTTTGCTCCTTATATGTATACTAGACCCAGTTATGCACCTTAGCAAATTTGCTCGGCTCCCACCTGTATCCCCCACCACCACTTCTGCTACTTGCAACTATCACTGCCCCATCTCCTGAGGCTGTCAACTTCTCCCGGCCTGGGGAATGCAGACGGCTTCAGCACAGCCTCCATCAGAAGGAGCCGCACATAAATTTCTTCTTCCCCCTCCATGGACCATTCTGAGCACCAGGGGCTTTCCTTCCTTTTTGCCTCATCTCACTTTCTCCCTTACTCTTGCTGCACTGGGATTGCACTGCCAGTAAACCTTTGGGAGGTCAGATTTGTCTCAGTTTCTGTTTTCTAGGGAAACTGTACTAAGACAATGTGTGTTTCTGAAAAGTTATGGTCACATTAAATTTCATTAAATTCAATTATATTTTAAATGCATTTAAGAGAATATTCTACCTAAGTTCTTTTTAGTGGAATGATAACCTTTCTGTAATCCGTATAAATACATTCTCCTGTAGTATTTACTTTTTTATAAGGTTATATTTTTGCATATTCGATTTTTACAATCTATTATGTAAAATGAAAGATGCTAGTTATCCACCTCAATTAGTTTTTGAAAGAATAAATGGGAAATTGCTTTTATAAACACTACCAACATATAGGGGATTCTACCAATAAGTTTATAGAGCACAGGCAAATGGCTGGTACTGAAACAAACACAATTTTTGAAAAACTATTTTTTAAGTTTCTCTGCAGTAGCAACAAGCATACCCAGTGCCCAGATTTTGGATTTTAATACCATTCTCTAATAAAAGGAGCCAAGGGTCCTTGGAGAAATGAGATTCTAGGGCTGGAGCAGGGGAAATATAAGATAGAGCATCCTATATGGTTCAAAACACAAAAAGGGGGCAGGGCACAAGGAGATACAGGACCTGGTGTTAAGGAGTTCCCAAAACACACCTGGAAGAATTTGAGGGCAAAAATAATGTAGTACTGGATTGTAACCCATAGCACAAAATGAACATCCAGGATCCCATACTAATATAAGTAAATGATTGACTAAATAAACAAGGGAGAAGAGAAAAAAATCTTCCTTCTATGAGAATTCCAAATAATTTTTGTAGATACACCCTCTCCAGGAGGTAGAACTTAATCCCTCTTCCGCCTTGAGAATGTGCTGAGCTTAGTCATTTGCTTCTAAAGAATAGAGTATGGGAAAAAGGGAAAGTTACTTCACAGTGAAGAAATCACTGCGTTAACGAAGTGATCAAGGTTAACAAAACCACTGGTAAGTCATATGCTAGCACATTCCTCTGATGTGGTGTGAGGGGAATGGTGCTTCATATCATGGCCATCCTCCTCAACATAACCCCAGTCTAACCAGAGAGAAAAATCAAATTTCTACAAAAGATACCTGACCAATACATCTCAAAACTGCCAAGGCCACAAAAAATTTTTAAAGCCTAAAAACCTGACCCAGATCAAAGGAAACTAAAGAGAAATGACGACTCTGTAATGTGGCATCGAGGGAGGGACCTTGGAGCAGAAAAAGGACATCAGTGGGAAATCTAGTGAAATCCAAATACAGTCTGGAGTTCAGGTAACAGCAATGGACCAATGCCAATTTCTTAGTTGTAAAAAAATGAACCCTGGTAATGTAAGCTGCTAACAAGAGGGAAAATGGGGTGAAGAGCAGATGGGAACTCTCTGTACTATCTCTGCAACTTTCTTGTACATCTAAAACTATTCTAAAATTAAACGTTAAAAATATGAAAAGGTTCTAACTTATCAAGTACTTGTAATGTAAATAAAAAACAGAAGCCAGAAAGATGTATTTCATACAAATACATCAGGAGAGGAGAAAAAACATATTGCTTATTTTTCAACTCAAATTATTGTATACTTCCTTTTTAAAAGTAGTTCTATGATGGTGTTTCTGAAATACTGTAAATGAAGAGAGGAAATAAAGCAGCAGAAGAGAGTAAGAGGCAGGGTCAGAGGTTAGGGGGAAGGCTAAGGAAGCCAGGAGAGAGGCTGGAAGCTGCAGAGCCACAAGCCTGGGAGTCCACAGCTAGGCTGAGCAAAACAACCACTTGGTCTCCTCCCCCATCAACGCCTATCTTGCCCAACACTGACCCACTTGGAACTGAGCTCAGTGATGCAGGAAGAGACATTCTGATGTATGAGGGAAGTCATTAAGATCTGGAAATCTCCATGTCTCAGATTATCTAGGACTGTCTGGACCAAAATCTGGATACTGATGAGGGTGGGGAGAAGCTAAGCTCTTGAGGGAAAAATTCGGGTAAGATCCTATTTGCACTTTGCCCTGGAGAAGCTCACCATGGTGTTGTTCAGTCTTCTCATATGAAAGATGTTTAGAACTATACCAACTGCAGTATCATATCCAAAAACTACTTAGAAAAAATAATTACTCCCACCAATAACACAGCTTTTAATAGACTACTATACCTTAAGTGACTACAAATGTTACTCTAGAGGAAAATGTTAAGGAAGAATTCAAAGTGTAGCTTATATTTACTTCATGCCCAAACTGATCATCATTTAATTATTATAAAATTTATAATTTAAAAAACCTTAGCTGATTTTACCATATCAATCCAGTGATAGGATATGTATTATTTCCATCTTATAAATGAAAAGATGTGAGGATCTGAATAATTAAGTAAATGGTTGAAGGGCATACAACTAGTAACTGGCTGAGCAAGGTTTAGACTAGAATTCAAGTTAACTGGCTCTCAGTTCATAGCCCACTGCTGGTCACTCCAGTCTCAAGCTGCCTGGCACTGCCAGGTCCCTTTATAAGCTCAAAGCTTACAGCCTGAATGAGGTGAAGGCAGATTCTAGTACATTCTAGGGATAGGTTGGGCCTCTTACACTGGAAGGTGAGCTTCACTACACAACTTGCACTGTCCTCATCATGTGTTGTCAAGCAATGGGAATTGGCCTTTTTCCCAGCTAGTGTTTCAAAAAAGCACTGAGTTCCAGGGAAGGTGGAGGAGGTTTCTTTAAAATGTCTCCAGTGAAATGGTATGATGTTTGAGATTCTGAGAGTTGCTTTAAAATAATCTGAGAGAGAGACTTCCGGGAAGATGGCGGTGTGAGCAGGGCGGCAGAAATCTCCTCCCAACACTATATTTATCTACGAAAACACAGAAAATACATCTATTCCTAAAAGAGAGACGAGAATACACAGGAAAGCGCACAGCGTGCAGCTACACCCGAGAGGACTCGGCACCCCAAGAGGCGGGTAAGATACGGAGCCGCGACCCGGCGGGACCCGAGCCCTCCCCCACCCCAGCGCACCGGCGGGAGGAGAGGATTCAGAGCCGGGAGGGAGTGGAAGTGCACCCCGCAAAGTAGCCAGCCCCGGTGATCTGCGCGGGGAGCGCTGACCCACATTGCGCAGTGCAGCGGAGATTGGAGAGACAGAGGGGCAGGATCTGAGCGGGGAACGCGCCAGGGGGCTTGCAGCCGGCTCCGGGAAGGAAAAAAAAAGTGCGCGCTTTCCTCAGCGGTCTTAAAGAGACAGGAGCCCAGCGGAGGAGCCGGATCGCCCCAGCACACTCAGCCCAGCAGGCTGGGAGTCCTGGGGAGTTTCAGATGCCTTAGCTGGCGACTGAGGAAGCGTAGCCATACTTAACCCTTCTCACTGGGATCAACAGCCTCCTATTCGTTCCCACCCCTGCGAGAGCGATAAAGTGCCCTGCGGAGCGGCACAGTCACAGCTGTGGAATAGTGGGGCAATAGCACCACCTAGAGCATTCCCACAGAATCTACGTCCGGTGGGCATTTTTTTTGTTTTGTTTTGTTTTGTTTTGTTTTTTTGTTTGTTTTTTCTTTTCGTTCTTTTTTTCTTTTTCTCTTTCTTTTTTTCTTTTTTTTTCTTTTTTTCTCTTTTCTTTTTTCTTCTCTTTTTAAAGTCTTAAAGAGCCCAGCTGACATACGTGGCAACTATCAGTGACCAAATTATACAGCCATGAAAAGACAGAAGAATATGGTTCAGACCAAAATCAACCAGACAACCCCAGAGAGGGAGTCTGAAGGGATGGAAATGCACAGCCTGCCTGAAAAAGAATTTAGAATAAAAGTCATAACCATGCTGATGGACCTACAGAGAAATGTGCAAGAGCTGAGGGAGGAAGAGAGGGAACTGAAGAAAGACAATACAGAAATCAGACAAGCGATCGACGGGCTTAACAGCAGAATGGATGAGATGCGAGAGACTGTTAATGGAATAGAAAACAGAGAACAGGAGTACAGAGCAGCTGAGGCAGAGAGAGATAAAAGGATTTCTAGAAATGAAAGAATATTAAGAGAACTGTGTGACCAATTCAAACGGAACAATATTCGCATTATAGGAGTACCAGAGGAAGAAGAGAGAGAAAAAGGGATACAAAGTGTCTTTGAAGAAATAATTGCTGAAAACTTTCCCTCGCTGGGGAAGGAAGTAGTCTCGCAGTCCACCGAAGCTCATAGATCTCCCAACACAAGGGACCCAAGGAATACAACACCAAGACACATAATAATTAAGATGGCAAAGATCAAAGATAAAGACAGGGTATTAAAGGCAGCTAGAGAGAGAAAAAAGATCACCTACAAAGGAAAACCCATCAGACTATCATCAGACTTCTCAACAGAAACCTTACAGGCCAGAAGAGAATGGCATGATATATTTACCGTTATGAAACAGAAGGGCCTCGAACCAAGAATATTGTATCCAGCACGACTATCACTTAAATATGATGGAGGGATTAAACAATTTCCAGATAAACGAAAGTTAAGAGAATTTGCGTCTCATAAACCACCACTACAGGATATCTTAAATGGACTGCTCTAGATGGAAGCACACCTAAGGCTAAAAAGATGTCACCAGAGGGAAAAAAAATCATAGCAAAGAAAGCATACCATCCAAATACCAACTAAAGGCAAAGAATAAAACACCTATTATAGAAAGAATGGAGGAGGAGGAATAAGAAGGGAGAGAAAAAAAGAAACATCAGACTGTGTTTACAATAACTTAACAAGAAAGTTAAGTTAGATTGTTAGATAGTAAAGAAGCAACCCTTGAACCCTTGGTAACCACGAATCTAAAGCCAGCAATGGCAATAAGTACATCTATCAATAATCACCCTAAATGTAAATGGACTGAATGCACCAATCAAAAGACACAGAGTAACAGAATGGATAAAAAGCAAGACCCATCTATATGCTGCCTACAAGAAACTCACCTCAAATCCAAAGATATACACAGACTAAAAGTGAAGGGATGGAAAAAGATATTTCATGCAAACAACAAAGAGAAAAAAGCAGGTGTTGTAGTACTTGTATCAGACAAAATAGACTTCAAAACGAAGAAAGTAGCAAAACATAAAGAAGGACATTACATAATGATAAAGGGGTCAGTCCAACAAGAAGATATAACCATTATAAATATATATGCACCCAACACAGGAGCGCCAGCATATGTGAGACAAATACTAACAGAATTAAAGGAGGAAATAGAGAGCAATGCATTCATTTTAGGAGACTTCAACACACCACTCACTCCAGAGGACAGATCAACCAGACAGAAAATAAGTAAAGACACAGAGGCACTGGAACAACACACTAGAACAGATGGACCTAACAGACATCTACACAGAACTCTACACCTTAAAAGCAACAGGTTACACATTCTTCTCAAGTGCACATGGAACATTTTCCAGAATAGACCACATACTAGCCGAACCTCAGTAATTTCAAAAATATTGAAATCCTACCAACCAACTTCTCAGATCACCAAGGTATAAAACTAGAAATAAATTTTAGAAAGAAATCAAAAAGGCTCACAAATACATGGAGACTTAACAACATTCTCCTCATTAATCAATGGATTAAGACCAAATCAAAACAGAAATCAAAGAATATGGAGACTAATGACAACAACAACACAAAGCCACAACTTCTGTGGGACGCAGCAAAGGCAGTTCTAAGAGGAAAGTATATTGCAATCCAGGCCTATTTAAAGAAGGAAGAACATTCCCAAATGAATAGTCTAAAGACACAATTACTGAAATTGGAAAAAGAAGAACAAATGAGGCCCAAAGTCACCAGAAGGAGGGACATAATAAAGATTAGAGAAGAAATAAATAAAATTGAGAAGAATAAAACAATAGAAAAAATCAATAAAACCAAGAGCTGGTTCTTTGAAAAAATAAACAAAATAGATAAACCCCTAGCCAGACTCATTAAGAGAAAAAGAGAATCTACACACATAAACACAATCAGAAATGAGAAAGGAAAAATCACGACGGACCCAACAGAAATACAAAGAATCAAGAGAATATTATGAGAATCTATATGCTAACAAGCTGGAAAACATAGAAGCAATGGACAACTTCTTAGAAAAACACAACCTTCCAAGACTGGCCAAGCAAGAAACAGAAAAACTAAACAGACCAATCACCAGTGACGAAATCGAATTGGTAATCAAAAAACTACCCAAGAACAAAACCCCTGGGCCTGATGGATTCACCTCTGAAATCTACCAGACATATAGAGAAGAAATAACACCGATTCTCCTTAAAGTTTTCCAAAAAATAGAAGAGGAGGGAATACTTCCAACCTCATTCTATGAAGCCAGCATCACTCTAATACCAAAACCAGGGAAAGACCTCACCAAAAAAGAAAATTACAGACCAATATCCCTGATGAACGTAGATGCAAAAATACTCAACAAAATATTAGCGAACCGAATTCAAAAATACATCAAGAGAATCAGACACCATGATCAAGTGGGATTCATCCCAGGGATGCAAGGATGGTACAACATTCGAAAATCCATCAACATCATCCACCATATCAATGAAAAGAACAACAAAAACCACATGATCATCTCCATAGATGCTGAAAAGGCATTTGACAAAATTCAGCATCCATTCCTGATTAAAACTCTCAACAAAATGGGTATAGAGGGCAAGTACCTCAACATCATAAAGGCTATATATGACAAACCCACAGCTAACATCATACTTAACAGCGAGATGCTGAAAGCTTTTCATCTAAGATCGGGAACAAGACA
>JAVSCE010009411.1:177483-312482 GCA_032199065.1 Smutsia gigantea | reverse complement strand
TACATTGTTGCAGAAATGTAAATTGTCTCAACCTGTTTTTTAGACTAAGTTACCATATTCTATCCTAATTAATTATACCTATGCCCTGTTACCTAGCAACCCACATCTGAGACTGCATCCCACAGAAACACAGGTTCTGGGAGAGGCTGCATGAAGCAGGATGTTCACCGTAGCAGTTTCACAGACATGGAGTGCATTGGGAAGGTTTACGTCTTGTGACGACACGCAGCCGTACCACGTGCCCGTGATCTCTGCCAATTAATGTAGTGGGTGATTACATAGCAGTGTGGACTGAATAAGATGAAGACAGGTAGGGACAGAATAATCCCATTTTTGCAAGAAAACATTTTCCAGTAACACTTCATACATGTTACACAAAGGTATGTGCATGCACATAGGGGGATAGGAGTGGACATACCTGTAGTAGGATGGAGAAGCTTTTAGATGAACATGACACATACCAGACTGTTAACTGATCTTACTGCAGGAACTGGTGTGAACATGCTGTAACGGTGAATGCCTGGGGTGCAGGGGTGGGGGCATAGGAAGTGCACCAAGAAAACAGCATGTGATAGGAATCCATCCATGTAAAATTGTGCCTGTGCATATATGGGTGTGCAAGAAACTTGGGGATAGAGTCATAGGATTGTCTGTTAGACTGTTAAAAGGAAAACAGACTTGCTATAGAATGTATGTATATGGGTGGGTTTTGTTAAAAATAAAAGAACAAAACTCATATGCCTTACTTGTATTTGAAAGAGTGATCTGTTTATATCTCAGGTTTGATGTCATAAGGATTAGTTGTGACTCATCACCCTAATCCATCCTTCAGGAATTATTTAGCATAACAGTTTTCCAGAGTGTGAACAAAGGAGAGGAGAAGAGGAGAATTATTAAGTAAAAAGCACAATGCTGTTTAAAGGGCCACCTCTGCGAAGTTACCACTGCATCTTGATGCCAGGATCAACCTGGTGCACCCTGCGTCTTTTATCCGTGTGTTCATGCGTCCATCCTCTTCTACTTAGCCATTTCTTTCATGATTATGCATCTCTTTCTCCCCAGGCACACTAACTTTGCTTACGTGTCGCTTCTCCTTTGAGATTCGGGCTCATCTTTTTGAGCCTGAGCTGAGGATGATCTGCAGGAGAAATCATGCTGCATGATTCAAAGGTGGGACAGATGATTGCCACACAAATCACACCCATGATCCCAGTGCCATAATTTCAGCCAAATTTGAACAGTATCACATGTTATTTACAGAAAAAAACATGAATTACCTCTCAAGATTTTTTTTAACATTCTCCACGGCTCCATTTCTCTTCATATTTATAGGCTATTTTTGCAATGAGATACTGAAGTAGTATGCTGGGAAGCTAGGTTGATGGAGGAAATTATTTTTTTCCTGAATTCAATTAAATGAAATTGGATTGAGTCCTTACTGTGTGTTAGCTTCGTGCCACATGCTGCAGGAACACGCTTAAAATGCATACTGTTCTCCCAGTTAGAGTGTGAGGTTCTTTGGGGTGGGACTTAAGATAACTGCAGGTTCTCCATTGCTCAGATTCAGAAAGGTAAGGCTATCTCTCTCTGTCAGGGGCAGAGGGCAGACGAAGACCAGTCTCAGAAGTTCCCTTCTGCTGCAGGAGCTCTGGCCCCGTCACGCCTGGGGATGTCATCTCTCAGACGTGATTTCAGTGGCCCCCACACACCTTGGCCCCGTTGTCCTCACTGCGCCTCTTCTTTACATGAAGCCTGGGTTCCAGAGGTGGAGGGCATCCAGGCGGCTCCATGTGCTCCTTCGTGCCCTCCGCTCTCCGTGAGGGAGGGGCTTTAGGTCAGGCACAGAGACAGGGTCCTAGTGTCACACGTCCTGGTCCTGAGTGCTGGGGCTGTGCCTCTAAGCAGTTTATGTCTCCCCCTGTCCTCCAGTATAGTCGCTGCTGATACTGTCTCTGAAGCAAAGCTGTGGGGCTGTGGTTTCTGGCACATTCTGGGTGTGGAGTGTATCGACATGTCACCCAAAATGCCATCTCCCTCCCCTTTCAGGGGGCACAACCTCTGCCTTGGGGAGATCATTCTCCCTCAAGTCATGGGCTTTCCCCCGAGAGCACCCCACTTTTCACAGTGGGCCTTCATCTTCAGCCTCGGGGCATGGGAGGTCCCTTGTCCACGTGGGTCTCCAGCCACCTGCCAGAGCGGCCGTCCGCGCCGTGGCAATGCTCTCCCCACCTCCCCAGAGTTGAGGCTGATGGTGGGCGCCCCTTCTCTGCTGTCCTTGGCCGACGGTAGGTGCCCCTTCTCTGCTGTTCTTGGCCGACGGTGGGCACCCCTTCTCTGCCGTTTTGCTCTTCCATCTGCCCAACAGAGCCTTGCCAGGCGGTGTGGTAAAAGGGGAGTTTTCTTTACTTGAGAATGATGGACTTTCTGAATGGAATTAAAATATAAAAGTGAGACGTTAAGAAGTATGGCTTCCCACCTCCGGACCTGTCCGATTTTTTGCAGAAATTGGTGATGTGCTTTTCAAGGCATGTTGGATTAACTATATTCACGTGGGGAGACACGTTCTGGTACTGGACTCTAGCTGAAGCTCGATGTTCTTCTCGGATGTAATGCCGGAGGGAATCTACCCTTATTTGTTTGGTCTGCAGAAAAAATGACATGATAATATGACTTAACAGAAACAAAGAGGGCGGGATGAAACTTTGGGAGGCACTGGGTGTGTCTGTAATCTCGGTGGTGGTGATGGCGTTACGGTCTATTCTCATCCCCAAGCTCAACTCTACACATTAGCTATGCAAGACTTTTTATATTTCATTATACCTCCATAAAATGGCTCTTTGTAAAAATACCATTTTAAAATTTACTTACAGTGGTCTGTGACAGGTATTGCGTATACCCATCTGCCCACCTGCACATATAAGGAGAGGAATTCATTTGTATGTGATGCTGGAGTTGCCTATTAGTGCTTCAGAAATATGATTTTCTCAATAGTTAAAAGTGGTTTTGTTGACTGAATTCAATGTACCTCATTTATGAGTTTCACTTTCATATCTCAGTCTCTCTATGGGTTTTCTGTTTCTCGCAGTTTTGCCTCTGGGCTTGTTCACATTCAAAGACCTCAGAAGCCCAGCTTGTCATGACAGAAGGAAAGGGTAAGTGTGGACGTTCATGATGAAGCATTCAGACTCTCCCGGAGGCCTCAGCATGATGCTCACACCTCCTGTCTCCAGATGACCAGATGTTCCGGCTGTTAGTTTGTTATTCCACTCGCCGCGATCCCACGTGCCCGCCTGCTGTGTCTGCCACACTGGCAAGAGCTGCATGGGGGCTGGACCTTGGAATCTTTCGGGGGAAGAAGGGGACATGTGCTCCACCGTTTTTGTAATTTTGCTATTATTAATATACAATTACATGAACAACATTATGGTTACTAGACTCCCCCTATTATCAAGTCGCCACCACATACCCCATTGCAGTCACTGTCCATCAGTGTAGAAGGATGTTATAGAATCACTACTTGTCTTCTCTGTGTTACACTGCCTTCCCCGTGGCCCCCCACCCCACCCCCACACCCACTACATTATGTGTGCTAATTGTAATAGTCCTTTTTCCCCCTTATCCTCCCTTCCCACCCATCTTCCCCAGTCCCTTTCCCTTTGGTAACTGTTAGTCCATTCTTGGGTGTGAATCTGCTGCTGTTTTGTTCCTTCAGTTTTTTCTTTGTTCTAATGCTCCACATATGAGTGAAATAATTTGGTACTTGTCTTTCCCCACCTGGCTTATTTCACTGAGCATAATACCCTCTAGCTCCATCCATGTTGTTGCAAATATTCCATTGTGTATATGTACCACATCTTCTTTATCCATTCATCTGCTGATGGACACTTAGGTTGCTTCCATTTCTTGGCTATTGTAAATAGTGCTGTGATAAACATAGGGGTGCATATATCTTTTTCAAACTGGGCTGCTGCATTCTTAGGGTAAATTCCTAGGAGTGGAATTCCTGGGTCAAATGGTATTTCTATTTTGAGTTTTTTGAGGAACCTCCATACTGCTTTCCACAATGGTTGTACTAATTTACATTCCCACCAGCAGTGTACGAGTGTTCCCCTTTCTCCACATCCCCGCCAACACTTGTTGTTGTTTGTCTTTTCGATGGCGGCCATCCTAACTGGTGTGAGGTGATAACCTCATTGTGGTTTTAATTTGCATTTCTCTGATGACTAGTGATGTGGAGCATCTTTACATGTGCCTGTTGGCCATCTGAATTTCTTCTTTGGAGAAGTGTCTGTTCAGCTACTCTGCCCATTTTTTAATTGGCTTATTTGCTTTTTGTTTGTTGAGGTGCCTGAGCTCTTTATATAATTTGGATGTCAGCCACTTATCGGATATGTCATTTATGAATATATTCTCCCATACTGTACGATGTCTTTTTGTTCTACTGATGGTATCCCTTGCTGTACAGAAGCTTTTTAGTTTGATATAGTCCCATTCGTTCATTTTTGCTTTTGTTTCCCTTGCCCGGGGAGATATGTTCATGAAGAAGATGCTCATGTTTATGTCCAAGAGATTTTTGCCTATGTTTTTTTCTAAGAGTTCTATGGTTTCATGACTTACATTCAGGTCTTTGATCCATTTTGAGTTTACTTTTGTGTATGGAGTTAGACAGTAGTCCAGTTTCATTCTCTTACATGTAGCTGTCCAGTTTTGCTAATACCGGCTGTTGAAGAGGCTGTCATTTCCCCATTGTATATCCATGGCTCCTTTATCATATATTAATTGACCATATATGCTTGGGTTTATATCTGGGCTCTCTATTCTGTTCCACTGGTCTATGGGTCTGTTCTTGTGCCAGTACCAAATTGTCTTGATTATGGTAGCTTTGTAGTAGAGCTTGAAGTCAGGGAGCATAATCCCCCCTGATTTATTCTTCCCTCTCAGGATTGCTTTGGCTATTTGGTGTTTTTTGTGGTTCCATATGAATTTTAGAACTATTTATTCTAGTTCATTGAAGAATGCTGTTAGTAATTTGATAGGGATTGCATTGAATCTGTAGATTGCTTTAGGCAGGATGGACATTTTGACAATATTAATTCTTCCTAGGCAAGAGCATGGGATAAATTTCCATTTATTAGTGTCCTCTTTAATTTCTCTTAAAAGTATCTTGTAGTTTTCAGGGTATAGGTCTTTCACTTCCTTGGTTAGGTTTATGTGCTCCACCATTTTATAAACTTAGATCTTCTCGCAGCTACCTGATGACATGTTTACAGTTAGAACATCTATGGTAGATAAATAAATTCATACATAATTACAAAATAACCACATGACAACAAATTTTTAACTACAAATTAGATTTCCCACCAAAAATGATTTCTCACAATACTGGAGTTCATCTGTACTTGAGTCTTTCTATTTTTATGTTAGTAGTTTTTCCTATGAGTAAAGTTTCACTTTTTAGAATAGCTTTAGAATTACAGAAAATGTGTCAAGATCGTGGGGAGTTCACATACACTCCCTTGCATCCCCTGATGCTCCACCTGTACCTGGGCCCTCTTAGTACCTCTGAGAGCTGAAGCAGCACGTGGCCCCGGGAGGGAAGGAAAGTCTCCTGCCCCCTGCCTGGGCCTCTCGGTCACTGACATGGCCAGAGGTGTCTGCCCCTGGCCCCAAACGCCTTTTCTCCTGAGCAGTGGGGAGAGACAGCCTCCTTAGTCTCCTGTCAGGGTTGTCTGTTCTTCAGCCTTCTGAGCCATCTGCCTTCTGTGCTCTCCCCTGGTTATTTGAATAGTCTTTGGTTTTTAGGGCCTACCGCACTTACCTGACCCCAAAGCTGCCAATCTTCCTTCCTCTTTCAATATCTTGCTTCCTAGTGGAAAGCCTGCTTATTTTTATAGCACAAAGAAAGGGCTTAGTATAGTTATTCTTTGCACTCAGTAGGTGCTTAATAGAATGGGGTTTCATGGGGTCTGGATGTGCATGTGTACTGATGACACAGTGTGTGCAGGCCTCCTGTTGTGGGCGGTGGTGCACGCCGTGGGTCAGAGCTCACCGTGGGACCCGCAGTCACCAGACGGGGCATCCTGCAGGCAGGGGGAGCGGCTGGGTCCTGGGTGGGACAGTGGGGCCAGGGGGCAGAACCTGGCTGCCAGTGACACCTTGCGTGTGGCAGCATAGCGGGCAGCAGGCCGGAGCCGCAGTCGGAACCATCTGCTCATGCGGACCTGTGGCCACGGTGTGACAGGGACAGAGGCCTCCTGAGTTCTCAGGGTGCCACACAGCGAAGTGACTGCACAAAGTAGGGAGGTGATCGTTTACGTTGAGTCATTCGGGGGTTTTAAATTCATCAAGGAAGTGTCCAGAAGGCACCGCAGAGAGAGAGAGGGGAGGGTTGGCACACCCCAACGATGCCTGCAACATGTTACCCAAGAGACAGCATCGGCCGGTAACACTTGTTCCCCGAAACAAAAGTCTCAAAGGAGACACGGCTTTGCTCTGGCGTAAGCGTCACGTTCTCTGCCTTGAGGCAGGAGGAGAGGGCCCCCTGGCTGTGCCCACGCATCCAGCCGGAACATACATCGTGTTTCAAGCTTTCATGCCATCTCACTGCTGTCATGACAGTTCTCGCAGGGTGAACACCCACTGGCAGTTTCAGCAGGTGTGACCCCAATTTCCAAGCAATCATGTCTGTTCGAAGGTGGGCATTGTCACAGAATGTCACAGAATGCTTCTGCACGGCCACGCGGGCTGGAGGCCGCGGTCCAGTGCTGGGTCTCCCTGCCTCACGGAGACGTGGCGTCGCTTTGGCAATCAGGCTGCCTTATCCAGCAGAGTGGGCCATGATGCCATCACGTTTTCCAGGGAAGCTAGACGAGGAGTGCTTGGGGGCATGTCACCAGCACGATCATCCCTCATATCATAACAGTATTAAGCACCATGGAGAGGAGAGTCAGGCAGACCCTGCACTGGATGCTTATTTACGGCTTTACTCCCTATACCTCAGCGTCTTCTGAAACCACTCTTCTCATGTGTTAGGTCAGTAATGTTACTATAAACAGATGATTTCTTCCTATGTTTAAACTGAAACAATCTTGAGTCATAAAGATGGCTATTCAGCTAATTTAACCCTAACCCTAAGCACAGAGAACCTAGGATTTGGGTCTGTTTGATACAATTCTGGTTAGCGGGAGGAATTTCTGATGTGGTGAGGAAAAGTCAGCACATTTAGTGGATCCTTTCAAATGGACCCTTTGAGTCATTAAAATAATTCCAAGCTAACAGGTTATGTGCCTAGTGATAGGGAAAGGACTTGCAAAGCCTGCCTTTGAACCTAGTAGCACCTTAGGAAATGGTCTGTTTCCACTTGCCCCTTGTGCAGTGCATGTGAACGGACTGACACTGTGGGCAGGCCCCAGGTGAGGTCACCTGCAGGTGTGGATGGCTGACTTTCTGCACCCTAACCTGCACCTGGTGTGACCTGTGTGTCTGTCCCCTGAGAGCACCAATCTCCACTCTCCATGTCACACCAGTGGGGAGCGTCTGGCTCCGGCTGGCACTCTTTGTTCAAAATCCCCAAATCCATGACTGACATGGTGGCTGGTGGGCAGCCTTATACAGCAGGACCCCATGGTGCCGTGCAGAGTTGGGGGGAAGTGTGTGGCATGGGAGGAGGGCTGTGGGATGATTCCTTAAGATGAACTTTGTGTTCATGAAAAAACAAAGGCACTTTTGTATGAGTGCTTGCAGCCCACACTCCATGTCAGCTGAGGACCCTCTCTGCCCCGTGGATTGGATCTGGACCCAGATTTGAGGTCCACCAGGGGCTAGTAACAGAATTGGGGCCTGAGAACTGGAAAGACCTTGGAGCCCTACCCTTACAGTTTTTATAGGGAGGGAAAGGATGCCTCTGAGGAAGGACATGGCCCTTCAGCTGTGGGACTGGGTTCAGTAGCCTGCCTCTTGGGCTTTCTGAATAGGAGGCATCTAGTTAATACATGTGCTGTTTTAAATCCATGGACGTCTTTCCAACTAAGGCATCAGTTCACTTAGCTTGATCTGAGTTTTTCCGTTGTTGCAAATATTGGTGGCCCACCTGACATGGGCACTTTTCCTGATGGGGCAGGAGCTGAATATAAAACTGGCTGAAGACAATAACCTCAGTAGGCTTAGAACGTGGGCATTCTAATTAACTATTGGCTTGGATTGCTTCTGCTATGAAGGAAGATTAAAGTCTGCTTAATGCTGATAAACATGTGGCAGGGAGAAAGTGGGCTGATTTTTTAAAACTTCATTGAGATAGGCAATTATTTGATAATGGTGCAATGGAGGTCTCCCCCTACCCACATTTGGCAGATTAGGGAGGTTATCTTGATTTGAGCCTCTCTGGAGTTACAAATTTCATTTGTCCTTATATATCCCAGCATTAAATTAATACACATCAACTTGAGTAGCAAGTCTGGGGTAAGGCCATGCAGTTCCCCGTGGCCTAGAAATGTGGCCACAGCCTGTGTTTGTTTCCACAGGGACGTGCGGCTGCCTTATCTAATGGTGGCTGCGTCATCCCAGTCTGTGGTTCAGGAGGACAGGCATGGCCTGAGACAGCTGGAGGGGTGCCTCCCCGGGCACCCGTGGGGCTGAGCACGGCGACATCAGGGCCACGTGGGAGTCACAGAGCCCAGGCCTCGAGCCCGGTGCACACATATTCCAGCACAAGCTCCCAGGTAGGTGCGAGTCAATCAGGAGAGCGGCAGCGGCATCAAAGCCAGGAGACCACATCAGGCTTTCCGGTGCCTCCTCTGCTCGAAGCCTAGTGTCCTGACTCTGATGATATGAAAATACCTTCGGCCTCAAAGGAGAGGCAGACAACAGCTATGGGCCAAGATGAGGGGTGCAGGGAGGTGTGGGGGCTGGAGAGGAGGCAGGCTGCAGGCCTTCTGGGTGGCGGCTGCACTGGGACAGGGCTTGTGGATAGGGGACACCGGTTCTAGCTGAATATGACAGGTCTGGGTGTGGCCCTCAGGCCCAGCAAGTCACAGAAACGGGGCCTTCCTGTCCCTGCCTTGTTTCTTCAAGGGGTCTTGCTGGGAAAAGCCAGAGGTGGCCTGATGCCCTTGGTCCTCCAGGGATGAAAGTGTGATGCCACGGCCAGTAGCTCTTGGGCGAATCTGGACTGAGGGTCTGGAAGCCCGGGTGCCGAGATGGATGCCCTCTCAGTCCCAGCTGCCAGCTCAGAACCAGATGTCAGCTCTGTTGCCGGGAGGCCTGGAGCTTAGGCGCCAATGCCCGGCTGGGACTCCTGCACGCCTGCCCCTTCCGCAGTGTCCCTGTGCAAGTTCCCATCCCCGCTCTGGGCAGGGCAGTGCTGGAGTCCCACACAGTACTGAGCCATGTGAGCTGAACCCCACATTGGAGCCCCACTGGGACTAGAGAGGCACCCTGGCCTCAGCAGGTCTGGGACAGAGCTTGTTCTGGAGACAGAGTTGAATGTCTGTCCTTTCTCTCTGGCTCCGTCCCTTAGGCCTTCTGGGAATAATCTGCTTGTCAAAATGGAAAGGATCCTTGAGAATTTATTATTTCATGTTGCCCACCGCCTCCTAGTGAAAATAGTGACCAAATCACCTTAGAACAATCAGCGTCCGCATAATCTGAATACGTGTTTCTCATGGGTGGGCATTGGTGCCTGATGATCCTTGTAATGGTGGCTTTCTTTCATGCCCACCTGGGAGTTCCTTCGCCGGTTCTGCCTTGTCGGGAGGTGGCGGGATTGGATTCCAGGCTCCTGCTTGTTCTTCATCACTGCTTGTACGGGTCTGACCTTACCCTTTGGCATTCTTGTGCCTTACTTGTGTCTAGCACATGAAGGGAATAATCACGTGTAGCGTACAAATCTCACTGGATTTATGTGGAAGTCATATGAGAAAATACATGAGAGTGCATTGCAATATATAAAATACCATGCGGGTATAAATGGTACAGTGAGAGCTGATTAATGTCACTCTGTTCTGCACAACACTGTACTTTTATTTTTAAAAGTGGTCTGAAATGACAGTTGTCACTTTGTGTGGTTTTTCTAAGGAGAAAGAGTGAATGCAGCATAAAGTTTGAGGAGAAAGCGGGGCATGTCCTCGCCTCTACCTGGGTAATCTTGGGAATCACGTGGCTTGCTATTTGCTGCCGTGAGATGTGAACCGGCCGTAGGATTCCTAAGTTCATTTCTCACATTCTTAGTGTGTTTTTTCAATCATGTGAGGTTAGATTTTTACGGTGAGATCTTTTTGTTCTACCACAAAATGCAATCATTCTTAGATTCAGAATCCATAGGGACCAAACCGACTTTCTTCTTGGGATGATGTAATGCTTCCTTTGAAGAAATTTGGCATAATGTCTTCCCTGCTTGTGATGGTATAAAATTATATTGGAAATATCTTTCAGGATGTGCCGAAAGCTTTTTACATTTGAGTCGTGCATAGGTACATGTTTATTATTTAAGGTCATCACTCCGTCCTAGATTCATTACTGTACTGTGCCAAGCAGTAAAGAGGAACCGGCTGTTGTATTTCCGTTGCATGCCTGGGAAGAGCTGTTTCCAGCACTGCGATGGGTGTAGATACGGAATCGTCACGCAGAGCATCTGAGTGGGTTTGCGTAGATGATCCAGGTAAAGGATGAAGGTGTCCCAGGCAGCGATGGAGGGTTGCAGGGCTCACAGAGCAAACGGCTCTGCAGCACACCTCGGCCGCGAACGGTGGCATCCCCGTCACCCGGGCTACCTTTCCTGAGCCTCTCAGGAGGCTCCCCCAGGGGCCTGCTCTTCCCCTCCATGCCTTCCTCAGTGAACACCTGTGTGGGCCCAGCATCCCCAGGCAGCCAAGACCACCCTCAGAAGAACCAGATTTCTCCATTCGTACTAAGGTATCTTCCTCCAAGGGAGACGTAGTGGAAAGGATTATTCCTCCGAGGAGCACCCTAACTGTCTGTGGATGCCATGGCTGCTTCATCAGCCTCACCCGGGACTTGGAGGGCATGGGTTTCTTCCAGGCATTTCAGAAGTTCCTGAAAGTATCTGAACCCATGTGGGGAAACAGATTTTTGCACCTGCTGGGATCCCAGCCACACGTGTGCCAGTGCCAGAGGGAATAATGCCAACCTGTTCATGTGCCAGCGGTGATGATGGCCGACTTGCCCAGGCGTGGACATGTAGCCCATACCTCCACGGCTACCTTAAGCATACAGCTCTCTGGTGCTTGAAAATCATCACCACCTAATTCCATTTTGAAACACCCGCCAGGCGCTGGCGGGTATCGGCTGTGCTGGGCGTGGGCAGCCCGTGGCTGGGCTCACAATGTCTCGGGCTCCTTGTGGTCCCCATGTCCTCTGCGTCTCTCACACGGGCTCTGTGCTGTTGGAGATCTAAACTGTCTACTTTGAGTTCCTTTTGTTCAAAGGCCGCAGATCCATTTAGAAGGAGGCCCAGTGCATTTGACTTAAAGAAAATGCCTGTTTGATTCTATGTTTTGTTTTTGATGATGAAATGCGCCATATGGTTTAGAGTCAGACATAGATTTTGATTCGGGAGGAGCATCGAGAAGCATCTTGAAGCATGGCTTTGCTCACGGTTTATCTTGGCTCATGTGACGTCTTCAAGAGCGTGTCTCGACTTCCTTATTATGTAGGGTGGGTGCTCACTGTTTGCAGTTTCCTCTTTTCCATGTCGGCCTCCTTGCTAACACTTATTTGTAACCCAGAATCAGTATTCGTGGTGCGTCTCAGTCGTTCAACGACCTGCCCAGAGCGGCGAGAGTGAGCGTGTCCTTGGCTGCGGGCGTGAGGCCGTGCTCTGCCTTCCCCATGCAGCTCACCTTGTACATACCTGTCATTTTCCTGGCCTACCTAGTGCCATGCTTTGTGCATTTTTGTGCTTTTTGCTGGTGATTCCACTGTTTCAAATGGCCCCCAAGCCCAGTGCTGAGTGTTCCCAGGGCAAGAAGACCTGACGGAGGAAATCTGTATCAGATGAGATTCCTTCGTTCGGGCCACCTTAGAGTGCTACTGCTTGTGAGTCCAGTTTGACAAGTCAACAGCATATAGTAAATAAGGTGGCTTTGAACAAGAGCAGGACAAACGACATATGTTTTGATCAGTCATTGAAAATGTGACCGAATGTCCCCCAAAACCTAACCCTGTAGCTCTCCTGGGAGCAGCGACTCAGAATTCACGCGTGCAGCATTCACGTGGACTCTGTGAGCACAGCCACCCGAAATAGGGGAGCCCACTGTACGTGCCTGTCAGTGCCGCTCATGAGGAAAGCATGCCGGGGATCCTCCTGACAGGAGGGGTGTCGATCCTGGGATTGGCTCGGAGAGGTGAGCTCCGTCTCTGCACGGGGACAGAGAACATGGGCCTTGTTGCCCAGAACCAAACCTGCAGCTCCTACCTCACACCGCTCTCTAATGGACCAAATACACAGACATCTGTTTCACATGGAAGCATCATGGCCACTTAATGCACAGTTTACAGCAGGAAACAGAAATGCACCAAAGCCGTGGGGAAGGGTCGTCTGCTGAGAATGTAGCATGAGCATCTGCCACACCATGAGTGTGACTATAATCCCCTAAGTTTCGGGGCTGTTTACACTGTATTTCATCAATATGCCCCATTACAGCCCCCTTTTTACTTTAAGTACAGCGGTTTGGAACCTAAGTGACTCAGAAGAAACTGAAATGAAAATAGATTTATATCAGGAGTGGCCGACAGTTTGGAGTTTGATAGTCTATAAAAACTTGAAAATTTCTCTTTTTATTTGGCCCTGGGGCATAAATTATTGATTGAGCTGACAGACTGAAGCTGATGCACTACAAGAGCCTTTCATCAATAATATTTCTTTTGCTTAGCCAGTAAGTAACCTCAGTATTAAGTAAGAAAAAAATCACATGGTGAAAATATCCATCCCCATACTGATAGATTTGAAAAGGTTGTAAATCTGGTTAAGGTCCAACTGAAGACTCATTGGGGCAGCTTTCAAAGAGAGGACGGGTCTCTTGGCCAGGCCGGCAACTGGTCCTGCTGTGTGGTTCCACATCGTTGCTCTGTCAGACTCAGTTGAGAGGCGCCAAGCGAGGGCCTGCACCTCGGGGCCTCTCTGAGCCTAGAGGGCAAGAGCGCAGAAGAGAAGGGGCTGCCGGGACTTCCCGGTGGCCGGACACGGACTCAATAATGAGATTACATCATTTTTTAAAAAGATGGCAGATTTTACCTTTTATGTCCTGAATCAGCGAGGATCTGTGATATCTAGTTCCTTATGATTGAGACTCCAGATTCTAGAGAAGCAGCAAGTTATTTAAACATTTTAAATAAAAGCATTAGAGAATAACATTGGAATCTCTTTAAAATTCAGCTAGTAGTGAGCATACATAACAGTGCAAAAGAGATCTCCCAGAGAATATGTTACAAGTATTTTTATGATATTTTAATTAGGGATAGCTTTTCCCAATTTAAATAATAATTTTTAAATAATACAGATGCCCAATTGATTTTACTAGCATTGAATAAAGTGGGATGGTTGAGCCTTTGACCTTACATGATCCTGTACTCCCTCCACGATCGCTGAGCTCCCTGTGAGATGCTGTGCAAGTGAGTCTCTCCCCTTCTAGAACTTCAGGTAAAACCTCTGTGTGTTTGGAGTCTGTCTGCCTGGTACACTGGAAGGCGGTACAGTCAGCACAGTGTGCCCTCCCGGCAGCTGGCGGCCCTTGGACTTCCGTCCCTTCCAGAGGCGCCTCACCGGGCACGCCGCAGCTGTGGGCTCTGCGCCACTCTTCTCAATACACAGCCCGTCGCAGAGCATATTTTAAACCATTCTGTTGATTCCCCAAGACAGGAAAACCTTAAATGTTTTTAATGCGCAGGAGATGATAAAAGGAAACATGGTTTCATGGGACCAATATTCCTTGTTACGATTTATCACGCGGCATATTCCCTTGTTTTGTGTGAAGCCAGTATTAGTCTATTTTGGTGAACATAAAAATGATTACCTAGATTCCTACATGTTCACCATTATCCTTGGTCCTCCTAAACCATATTTTAGAAAAAACAGATGTTTAGTTTATTAACATTTTGAAAGTGAATAAGAAGAGTTGACATAGTTGAAGTCTTTCCTGTGTGGAGATGAGTGTACACAGGCCAGAACCAGAGACACACTTTCCTTATTTTTCTGTTCTCTTACTGTTCCGTGTTGTGATAGTTTTTTTATGTTATTGGTGATCCACAGGGGTACTAATTTCAATGGCATAATATTATTTCTTCCGTTGGATAAAATGTGCATAATTCTTTTTTTTAAATTTATTTTGGTATCATTAATCTACAATTACATGTGCAATATTATGATTATTAAACTACCCCCTTCATCAGGTTCCCCCCGCCACCAACCCCATTACAGTCACTGTCCATCAGCATAGTGAGATGCTATAGAATCACTACTTGTCTTCTCTGAGTTGTACAGCCGTCCCCGTGCCCCCCCTACATTATGTCTGCTAATCGTAATGCCCCCTTTTCCCTCTTATCCCTCCCTTCCCACCCATCTTCCCCAGTCCCTTTCCCTTTGGTAACTATTAGTCCGTTCTTGGGTTCTGTGAGTCTGCTGCTGTTTTGTTCCTTCAGTTTTTTTCTTTGTTCTTATACTCCACATATGAGTGAAATCATTTGATACTTGTCTTTTTTGGCTTGGCTTATTTCACTGAGCATAATACCCTCTAGCTCCATCCATGTTGTTGCAAATGGTAGGATTTGTTTTCTTCTTATGGCTGAATAACATTCCATTGTGTATATGTACCACATCTTCTTTATCCATTCATCTACTGATGGACACTTAGGTTGCTTCCATTTCTTGGCTATTGTAAATAGTGCTGCGATAAACATAGGGGTGCATCTGTCTTTTTCAAACTGGGCTGCTGCATTCTTAGGGTAAATTCCTAGGAGTGGGATTCCTGGGTCAAATGGTATTTCTATTTTGAGTTTTTTGAGGAACCTTCATACTGCTTTCCACAATGGTTGAACTAATTTGCAGTCCCACCAGCAGTGTAGGAGGGTTCCCCTTTCTCCACATCCTCGCCAACATTTGTTGTTGTTTGTGTTTTGGATGTTAGCCATCCTTACTGGTGTGAGGTAATATCTCATTGTGGTTTGAATTTGCATTTCTCTCATGATTAGCAATGTGGAGCATCTTTTCATGTGCCTGTTGGCCATCTGAATTTCTTCTTTAGAGAAGTGTCTATTCAGATCCTCTGCCCATTTTTTAACTGGATTATTTGCGTTTTGTTTGTTGAGGTGCGTGAGTTCTTTATATACTTTGGATGTCAACCCCTTATCGGATATGTCATTTATGAATATATTCTCCCATACTGTAGGATGTCTTTTTGTTCTGATGGTGTGCTTTGCTGTACAGAAGCTTTTCAGCTTGATATAGTTCCACTTGTTCATTTTTGCTTTTGTTTCCCTTGCCCGGGGAGATATGTTCATGAAGAAGTCGCTCATGTTTATGTCCAAGAGATTTTTGCCTATGTTTCTTTCTAAGAGTTTTATGGTTTCATGACTTACATTCAGGTCTTTGATCCATTTTGAGTTTACTTTTGTGTATGGGGCTAGACAGTAGTCCAGTTTCATTCTCTTACATGTAGCTGTCCAGTTTGGTCAACAGCAGCTGCTGAAGAGGCTGTCATTTCCCCATTGTATACCCATGGTTCCTTTATCATATATTAATTGACTGTATATGTTTGCGTTAATGTTTGGGCTCTCTATTCTGTTCCACTGGTCTGTGGGTCTGTTTTTGTGCCAGTACCAAATTGTCTTGATTACTGTGGCTTTGGAGTAGAGCTTGAAGTCTGGGAGCGTAATACCCCGTTTTATTCTTCCTTCTCAGAATTGCTTTGGCTATTTGGGGTCTTTTGTGATTCCCTATGAATTTTAGAACTATTTATTCTAGTTCTTTGAAGAAAGCTGTTGGTATTTTGATAGGGATGGCATTGAATCTGTAGATTGCTTTAGGTAGTATAGCCATTTTGACAATATTTATTCTTCCTAGCCAAGAGCATGGGATGCATTTCCATTTGTTAGTGTCCTCTTTAATTTCTCTTAGGAGTGTCTTGTAGTTTTCAGGGTATAGGTCTTTCACTTTCTTCATCAGATTTATTCCTAGGTATTTTATTCGTTTTGATGCGATTGTGAATGGAATGTTTTCCTGATTTCTCTTTCTGCTAGTTCATCTTTAGTGTATAGGAAAGCAACAGATTTCTGTGTGTTAATTTTGTATCCTGCAACTTTGCTGAATTCAGATATTAGTTCTAGTAGTTTTGGAGTGGAATCTTTAGGGTTTTTATGTACAATATCATGTCATCTGCAAATAGTGACAATTTGACTTCTTCTTACCAATCTAGATGTCTTTTATTTCTTTGTGTTGTCTGATTGCCATGGCTAGGACCTCCAGTAATATGTTGAATAACAGTAGAGAGAGGGCATCCCTGTCTTGTTCCCATTCTTAGATGAAAAGTTTTCAGCTTCTCACTGTTAAGTATAATGCTGACTGTGGGTTTGTCATATATGGCCTTATGATGTTGAGGTACTTGCCCTCTATACCCATTTTGTTGAGAGTTTTTATCATGAATGGATGTTGAATTTTGTCAAATGCTTTTTCAGCATCTATGGAGATGATCATGTGGTTTTTGTTCTTCTTTTTGTTGATGTGGTGGATGATGTTGATGGATTTTTGAATGTTGTACCATCCTTACATCCCTGAGATGACTCCCACTTGATCATGGTGTATGACCCTCTTGATGTATTTTTGAATTTGGTTTGCTAATATTTTGTTGAGTATTTTTGCATCTACATTCATCAGGGATATTGGTCTGTAATTTTCTTTTTTGGTGGGGTCTTTGCCCAGTTTTGGTATTAGAGCGATGCTGGCTTCATAGAATGAGTTTGGAAGTATTCCCTCCTCTTCTATTTTTTGGAAAACGTTAATGAAAATGGGTATTATTTCTTCTCTATATGTCTGATAAAATTCAGCAGGGAATCCATCTGGCCCGGGGGTTTTGTTCTTTGGTAGTTTTCTGATTACTGATTCAATTTCATTGGTGGTAATTCATCTGTTTAGGTTTTCTATTTCTTCATTGGTCAGTCTTGGGAGGTTGTATTTTTCTAAGCAGTTGTCCATTTCTTCTAGGTTTTCCAGCTTGTTAGCATATAGATTTTCATAGTATTCTCTAATAATTCTTTGTATTTCTGTGGGGTCCATCATGATTTTTCCTTTCTCATTTCTGATTCTGTTTATGTGTGTAGATTCTCTTTTTCTCTTAATAAGTCTGGCTACTTATCTATTTTTCAAAGAACCAGCCCTTGGTTTCATTGATTTTTTCTATTATTTTATTCTTCTCAATTTTATTTATTTCTTCTCTAATCTTTATTATGTCCCTCCTTCTGGTGACTTTGGGCCTCATTTGTTCTTCTTTTTCCAATTTCAATAATTGTGACTTTCAACTATTCATTTGGGATTGTTCTTCCTTCTTTAAATAGGCCTGGATTGCAATATACTTTCATCTTAGAACTGCCTTTTCTGTGTCCCACAGAAGTTGTGGCTTTGTGTTGTTGTTGTCATTTGTCTCCATATATTGTTTGATGTCTGTTTTAATTTGGTCATTGATCCATTGATTATTTAGGAGCATGTTGTTAAGCCTCCATGTATTTGTGAGCCTTTTTCTTTGCACAATTTATTTCTAGTTTTGTACCTTTGTGATCTGGGAAGTTGGTTGGTAGAATTTCAACATTTTTGAATTTACTGAGGTTCTTTTTGTGGCCTAGTATGTGGTCTATTCTGGAAAATGTTCCATGTACACTTGAGAAGAATGAGTGTCCTGCTGATTTTGGGTGCAGAGTTCTGTAGATTTCTGCTAGGTCCATCTCTGTTAGTGTGTTGTTCAGTGCCTCTGTGTCTTTACTTATTTTCTCTCTGGTTGATCTGTCCTTTAGAGTGAGTGGTGTGTTGAAGTCTCCTAAAATGAATGCATTGCTTTCTATTTCTTTCTTTAATTCTGTTAGTATTTGTTTCACATATGTTGGCGCCCCTGTGTTGGGTGCATATATATTTATAATGGTTATATCCTCTTGTTGGACTGACCCCTTTATCATTATGTAATGTCCTTCTTTATCTCTTGCTACTTTCTTCGTTTTGAAGTCTATTTTGTCTGATACAAGTACTGCAACACCTGCTTTTTTCTCTTTGTTGTTTGCATGAAATATCTTTTTCCATTCCTTCACTTTTAGTCTGTGTATATCTTTCGGTTTGAGGTGAGTCTCTTGTAAGCATCATATAGGTGGGTCTTGCTTTTTTATCCATTCTGTTACTCTGTGTCTTTTGATTGGTGCATTCAGTCCATTTACATTTAGGGTGATTATTGATAGATATGTACTTATTGCCATTGCCTGCTTTTGGTTCGTCGTTACCAAAGGTTCAAGGGTAGCTTCTTTACTATCTAACAGTCTAACTTAACTCTCTTGTTAAGCTATTATATTCACAGTCTGATGATTCCTTATTTCTCTTCTTTCTTATTCTTCCTTCTCCATTCTTTATATGCTAGGTGTTTTATTCTGTACTCTTTTACGTTTCCTTTGACTGTTTTTGTGGATAGTTGATTTTATTTTTTGCCTTTAATTAGTATTTGGATGGTCTGCTTTCTTTGCTATGATTTTATTTTCTCTGGTGACATCTTTTTAGCCATAGGAGTTCTTCCATCTAGAGCAATTCCTTTAAGATATCCTGTAGAGGTGGTTTGTGGGAGGCAAACTCCCTCAGCGTTTGCTTGTCTGGGAATTGTTTAATCCCTACCTCAAATTTAAATGATAATCGTGCTGGATACAGTATTCTTGGTTCAAGGCCCTTCTGTTTCATTACGTTAAATATATCATGCCATTCTCTTCTGGCTTGTAAGTTTTCTGTTGAGAAGTGTGACAATAGTCTGATGGGTTTTCCTTTGTAGGTGATCTTTTTTGTCTCTCTGGTTTCCTTTAGTACTCTCTCCTTGTCTTTTGGTCTTTGCCATTTTAATTATTATATGTCTTGGTGTTATCTTCCTTGGGTCCCTTGTGTGGACTTCCATGGTCTGAGAAACTATTTCCTTTCCCAGCTTGGGGAAGTTTACCTCAATTATGTCTTCAAAGACACTTTCTATCCCTTTTCCTCTTTCTTCTTCTTCTGGTACTCCTATAATGCAAATATTGTTCCACTTGGATTGGTCACACAGTTCTATTAATAATCTTTCATTCCTAGAGATCGTTTTCTCTCTCTCTGCCTCAGCTTCTCTGTACTCCTGTTCTGTGATTTCTATTCCATTAACAGTCTCTTGCACCTTGTCCAGTCTGCTCTTAAGCCTGTCAGTTGATTGTTTCATTTCTGTAATGTCTCTCCTGACCTCCTCCCTTAGCTCTTGTGTATTTCTCTGTAGAGCCATCAGCATGGTTATGACTTTTATTCTGAATTCTTTTTCAGGAAGATTGTTTAAATCTATCCCACCAGGGCCTCTCTCTGGGGTTGTGTGGGTGATCTTTGAGTGGACCATATTCTTATGTCTTTTCATGGCGATAGAAGTGGTTGCAGGCATGTGGCAAGTGTGTCAGCTGGGAGAACAAAGTCCCTTCCTGCTTGTTGTTCTCTTTGCCCTCCTCCACAGCCTGTGCTGGGTATTCGCACACCGGGAGGCAGTCTCTGGGGTAACCCCCTGAGTTACTGTGTGTGTGGCTGCCCTCAGGCTAGCCTAGAGCACTGCGGGGGTTTGCAGCCACACCGGGTGCGTTCTGTGCCCCTTGGTGCCTTTCGGCCCTTGCTCTGGCTTCTGAGGCTCCTCCTGGTTAGCTGTGGACCCGCCGGGAGGGGATTCTGTGTGGTTGCTGTGGGCGGGGCCGCTCTCCCACTGTTCCACAGCTGTGGTGGATTCGCCGGACAAGTTGTAGTGCCGGCCGGGGGGAACGAATGGCAGGCTGCTTATCACCTTGAGGGGCTTCGGCAGGGGTGCTTTACCCGGCAGCCCGTTATGGGACCCGGAATTCCTCGATTCCCAGCCTGCTGGGCTGAGTGCACTTAGACAATTTTGTTCCACTGTTGGGCCCTTGTCTCTTTAAGACTTTAAAAAAAGTGCCTGCTTTTCTTTTGTCCCAGGGGACCCAGCTGTGGGGACCCACTTGCAGTCTCCATCTCGGATCCTGCCCTTCTGTTTCTCTAATCCCCAGTACACCATGCGATGTGTGTCTGCGCTCCCGGTGCAGATCCCCAGGGCTGGTTATTTGGCAGGCCTGTGCTTCCACTCCCTCCCCACTCTGATTCTTTTCCTCCTGCTGGTGAGCTGGGGTGGGGGGAGTGCTTGGGTCCCGCCGGGTCCTGGCTTTGTATCTTGCCCGCTTCGTGAGGCACTGAGTTCTCGCCAATGTAGCTGTTGCCTGGCTGTTATACTATATATTCTGGTCTCTCTTTTAGGAATAGTTGTATTTGTTGTATTTTCACAAATATATATGGTTTTGGGAGGAGATTTCTGCCGCCTTGGTCACGCCCCCATCTTTCCAGAAGTCTCTCTTTTTGGCATATATTTTGCATATGACTTTTTAACTTTAGTCTTTTTTTACAGACCTGTGCTCATTCTGTATATTTATGGTGTTAGCAGCATAATAGTGTCATGTGTCATGTATACAGATTGGCAATCCTATGTACTTGGGCATGTGTACATCTCACTGGTTTTCTACTCATATTTTCTGTGCTGTTCCCACAGGTTTAGACCTTGGCGGGGCAGGTGTATTTCATGTCGTCCTCCCGGCAGCCTTGTGAGGTAGATGTCACTTTCTGCGCTGTGTGGGAAGAAGGCCCCGAGTCCCCGAGGCTGTGGGTGGCAGGACTGGGGTGCTGGTTCACCGTGCCCTTCCGTCAGCGTCGTCACGAGGACTGAGCGAGCTCATCCAGGAAAGAACCTGCGTAGTCAGGGCTCTTACTAAAACCTGGGTGAGTGTAGTGGATGCGAAGGCTCCGAGCTCAGAGGCCCTGTGACTCCATGCAATGTTTCTATGAGTACTAAGCATGGTCTCAGTGCTTTGTTGATTCCAGGTCACTCTTGCTGGTTGGTTTTTCTGAACTTGTTACAAATCAATTAGGAAGCACTTATTTAATTTGAGATTAATCAATAAACCAATCTGTTAAGGAAATTGAAATATCCCCAGAGTGCCTTATGGATAAAAATGTATGACTAAGAGGCACTGTTTGAGAACTTTACTGATGTGGGCATCACACAAGCGGCTCAGGGTTCATTTTTAAAGTTTTCTGAACAAATCAACAGGAAGGTGTTATTTAATGTGAGATTAATGAGTCAATTGATTAATCATGGAAATTAAAACATTCATAGGTAAAAAAAGTGAAGGCACAGAAAGCAGCGATCTACATTTTTCCATTCTGACACCCTTGCATGTTGTAATTAAGACACAGCAAAAGCAGACACAGGCAGCTTGAAAGGACTTGATCTTTTTCTGTTAGTCCTTTCAAATGAGGTTTAAAGAAGTCAGAAGTTAAAAACGATGCATTTCTCATTAGAGCCTATTCACAGGATTAAAAAAAAACATCCTAAGGAGAGAATCATCCTCAGAATGGTGCCATTTCCCAGGCAGCGCCTGCCGCCTCTCTCTCGTTGTCATGTCAGATGTCGGGCCGGCCCCTTCATCTCCACTTTCATGTGCTCTGCCTTGAAGGCAAAGTGTGGCATAAACCGACCCACAGGCTCCTGGGAGAGTCACTGCTCCTGGGTGGTGGCAGCTCCCGCCGGCCTCGAGGGGCCGTGTGGCTGACCTGCCCACACCTGTGGTCTGTCGCACTGATCAAAGTAAAAGCCGGGGTGCCTCAGCAGGTGGTGGGGTGGAATTCTGCATGTGCAATTTAAACCTCTTTTTAAAAAAGACTTTTCAGAGCAGTTTTAGGTTCGCGGTGATGGTAAGCAGGAAATACGGAGACTCCCATAGACGCCGCCCAGGCCCGAGCGTACCCGTCAGTGTCCCGACCAGGCAGGACATTGGCTACAGCAGGTGAGCCTGCGCCGACGTGCCACCGTCACCCAGAGTGCACAGGTCCCGTTAGGTCTCACTGGGTGTTGTTCCCTCTACAGGTTTGGACAAGTGGATGACAATCTCCTCCTTGTGGGTGCAGTTCAGCCTTCCTTTGCTCTGCCTGTCCTCACACTTGTCCAGGGGGCCTCTGAGCATCTGGAGGGGCTCCCACTGTGGAGAAGGGGCAGCCAGTGGGTCCTGTCTTGTCTTGCTGTGGACTCAGACCTACATGGTGCATGGACAGGTGGGCCCAGCAGAGGGAAGATACGGCCATCTGCTGCCACCCCATAAATTGTGCAGACTTTGTCTTCCCTGCTTCCCCCACCATGCGCTTGGGGATGGGGTGAGGTGGGGCAAGGGGCCTGTTTCCTCACCCACGTGGGCTTGCGTGAGTCCAGTCCCAATACCATCCTGCAGAGAAGTGGGGTAAAAGAGAAAATGTGTTTCCTCTACTCATGGTGCCTCTGACACCAGATGTGTGGGTGTTTCTCCATTCTCGGGAGCACTGGCTATGTGTCCTGCAGCTTAACCCAGTTCCGACTAATTGCCTGGGGTCAGCACAGACTCCCAGGTTAGGGTCTTGGTCCCACAACACTGTCCCGTGCCTCAGGGGCCCATCCTAGCCCAGGACTACCACATTTCTGACTGACGGGCTATTACCTGGGAGCTACCACAAACCCCTCCTGGGATTTGATAGACTGGATCACAGAACTCGGGCAGCCCCTTACTTACGTTTATAAGTCTATTATAAAGGACACAGCCTGGGAGCAGTCCGATGGAGTGGTGCAGAGAGGGAGGCGTGGGGAGCAGGGGGCTGTCCATGGCTTCCCCGAGCCACACCCCAGCATCTCCGTGCTCGCCCACAGAAGCCCTTGGAGCTCTCGCTGGGGGCTTTGGTGCTGTTCCATTGGGGTTTGGTGGGGGTGTCGTGGAGGCATGATGATTAAATCACTGGCCATTTGGTGATGGACTTGCTGTCCAGCCTCTGCCCCGCTCAGAGGTCAGGGTGGGGCTGAAGGTCTCCCCCTGGACCTCATGGCCAGTCCATCAGAGGTTCTGCAGGGCCCAGGAGGAGTCCCCCGCCCAGCCAGCCTTGGCCAGTAGACGGGCTCGTCGGGAATGACGTGGATGCCCTGAGCACAGCGCCCGGGTTCCTGGGGTGCGGGGGCTTGTGAGGAGCTCGAGAGGAGAACCAAATAGCATTTTTCTTACACTACTGCAGAGAGGAAGGCGGAGAATGCTCGGAGTGTGAACGCAGACCCACGATTAAGGCAGTCCAGCACACCCCTTAAACCTGAGGAGCAGGTTGTCATTGACTCAGGTTCCAGGGCGTTTTCCCTTCATCCTGTGGGGCACAGCCTCAGGAGGAAGGTGAGCCTGGAGCACAGACTGGCTGGACGTGTGCGAGCCCTTCTTCCCGTGAAACAGTTGGTCTGTCACCCCTTAGGGAGGGGCACGAATTCAGGGCCAAACCACTGTTTCTGCTAGATTTGGGCTCACGTCCCCAGTCAGGCCGAGTCGCTTGTCTCAGGAGCCTTTGAACATGCTGGGAAGTCGAGGTTCAGGCACGGTTATTCTGTGGACGAAGTGCACACACATCAGAGAGCCTCCTTCATTCACTCAGCTGATGGATCTGATGGCCCCCGTGGGCTGGGATGAGCTGGGAGACACAGATAAACGGGCCCTGGTCACATCCCGAAGTCTCTGTGGCCTGATGGAGAGAAGCGTGTCGTGATGCAGTGGTTAAAATGAAATGATGTGGGGAGACGCTTCTGGATGAGTCGGTTTAACAATATGAATACTAAATGTGCAATTTGTGTTTTTTCCACCCCTTTTTTTTCCTCTTTAGAATCTCACATGACCATGTGCAAGACAGGGCCTGTTGTCACCGTCTGTGGGTGACGAGCAGAGGTAGCTTGTTTGAGTGACAGGGCTTGGACCCAGGTCCTCCAACTCCAGGCTTCCTTGTCCCCGCCTGGCACAGCCCTCTGCCTGTAGGCTGGCAGCAGGGATCTAAAGGGCTTCGGTGGGGTCTGGGCACAAAGCTGGGTCGCGCTGAGCATGAGCGGGTAGGCAGCCCCGTGGACGGCAGTGCTTTGATTGATTAGAGGTTCTGGGTTAGCAGGGCAGAGGGATGAGCCTGGACGGGGGCCGGGGACAGTAGGCCCAGGACGACCAGGAGAGGTCATTCCGTCACCAGCGTTGCCTGTTCCCCCAGATAACATCACCACTAACTGGTCTGTTTTAAGACTACTTTTATTATCTTGAGTAGTGAAGCATTTGAATAGAGATGATTTCTGCATATGTGTGTTTGTGTGTGCCCATCTCACATCTTGTTATTCATGAACCCATAGACTATCTAGGGTGGTGGGGCTCTCAGAGGCTGTAATAGGAGCTGTGTGAGCCTTGCCATTTTGTCTGTTTCTCCTTTTTCTGTTGGCGGGAAATACCCATCTCTGATCGCTGATTCCAGGGCGGCCAAGTATGTGGTCTGTGTTCCCGGTGGCCCAGCCAGACGCCACGTTCCTGCACACACAGGGTCGGACTTGGGGAGGGTCCCACAGGAAGGACTGTCAGTCATTTTATTCTGGCATACGGCTCCTGGAAGGAAGCGGGTTTTCTCCTCTGGAGGTCGGGCGTGTTACCAACCATACGGGGAATGTCAGGAATCCCCCTGACACCTCAGAGGTGGCCTGACCCCTAGGGAACCGTGTCGTCAAGGTTACCATTGGCAGTGGGATGGGAGCACAGCTTTGACGACTCCGAGTCTAGGTGATGGTCCCGCATTGAACAGTCCAGGGTACTTTCTCAGGCACAGTCTGAGCTCCCAGAGACCATCTCAGTCGCCCTGTTCTCTGACACACATCTTCACATGGCTCCTGGGAGGTGGGAGAGTTGGGTCCCTAACATACTAAGTGTTATTGATTAGGTCGTAAAGGAATCTCATACTTATGCTTTTAATGTGTCTTTAGTTAGATGGTAGATACCCTGCCTTCTCCTGGGGTCTCCCTGAGGTCAGGAAAACTGCCTGCTTTCAGTTCTTGGTAACTGCGTCTTTCCCCAGGACAAAGCAACAAACCCCTTCGTTAGTCCTGGACGTCCCCTCCAGTTTCCTCAGAATTAAGCAATGTAGTGCTTCTGAGGATATTCTTTCTAAGTGTGTAAATAGAGACACACAGGAATCAAATTCTTATTTCCCTGTAGATTATCTGATTATGTGGGGACAAACGCAGCCACCCTGAGTCATCCATGCTGACGGGAGCAGGGATGACTTGAGAAAATGAAATCCATGCACCTCAGAAGCCTTTTCCCCCATAAACTTCAGCGTTTCCACCCAGCAAGCATTTGACAAGCGCTCCTCGCCAGTAGCGCAGGCGGCCCGCTCGGATTCCAGCCTCTCTCCGCCCTCCTGGACCTGGGTCAGGGGCAGCCGAGTCACATACTGAAGGAAGAGGACGGGCAAGGTGTGCGGACGGTCCTCGGCCGGGGAGGCCCTCCCTGTGTCATTCTCCCTGTGTCATTGCTGTCCCGCAGCACATGCGCAAGGTGGATTTAGACCTATCAGCAAGTTTTGCACCGAAAGGGCTGGGATTGGGAACGGTTTGGGATAAAGAGAGAACCTGCTCATAACTATTCTTACGAGAAAATCTCCCTCACTACATGGCGAACACATTGTTCAAAGCTGGTCACATCTCAGCACCAGTGTCTCCGTCAACTGACTCCCTGTTTCATCTGACATTGCGCTTTTAATGCCTCTCCTTTTTAATAATTTCTTATGCCTGTGCTTCCACAACACGTTTGTATATACTCTTCTTCCTTTTAAAATTTGAACCCGAAAAAGATTTTGTTTTAAAATTTTTGTATTTTCATCCTTGCCCTTTGGTGTGAGTCTGGTGTGGCCACTTGGTGTGAACACTGTGGGCACACTTCCATAAAGGCCCTTATCCACTATTACCTGTTTCCTTCACATTCAAATGTCATCAGAAAAACAGGAAACTTGAGGGTGAAACCAGAGTTTAAAGATGACTTTAAATGAATTTTCCAGGTGGAAGAGAATTAGGCCTGTAGATAAACCCCCTAATGAGTCAGTCAAGAGAATTGAAAGGAAGAGACCGAGAGAGGGAGCTTTCTTAGAAAGTTCCTTATAAAGAAGTACAGACATCACACACCTATTAGGACGGCCCACATCCAGACCTGGACACCACCCAGGACCGGTGAGGCCGTGGGCAGCAGGGACTGTCCCTCCTGCTGCTGGGGATGTGGATGGCACAGCCACTTTGGAGGACGGTGGGGGGGTTTCCACAGGACTCAACACGCTCGTACCTACCATCCCACAGTCACGCTCCTTGGTAGAGCTGGAAACATGTCCACACAAAGCCTGTACACGGATATAACCTTGATACTCATGATTGCCAAAATTTTGGAATCAACGCAGATGCCCTTCAGTGGGTGAATGGACTCAACGGAGCAGTATTCAGGGATGAAGAGAGATGTGCTGTCGGGCCGTGAGGGACGGTGGGGAGCCTTACACACACACCACTGAGTGACAGCAGTCAGTGTGAAGAGGCCCCATGCTGTTTGACGCCAACTCTGTGACATCCTGGAAAAGGCCCAACTATGGGGACAGTAAGTCAGGGGTCGGCAGGGGCACAGGTGGGGGCCAGAGGGTTTTGGGGCAGTGAGACTGCTGTGTGTGACACTGATGGGGGACACACGTCATTACACATTTGTCCGAACCCACAGGGTGTGCACCACCGAGTGACCCTGATGTAGATGGTGGGCTCTGGGCGACAGGGACGTGTCCGGGCAGGTCTGTCACTGTGACAAACGTCCGTCTGGGGGGACGTGGATAACGGAGGGCAGAGTTGGGGGCATCTATATAAGGGTGTATAAGGGAATCGTTGGCACCTTCCTCTCAGTTTTTCTGTGAGCCTAAAGCTGCTCTAAAAAGGTAGTCTTTAACAAATTTTTTTTTAAAAAGGGATAAACGTGGGTGGCCGAGAAGATACCAGTGCAGGTGAGGGGATCAGGCGGGCTGGGGCGGCCCGTCAGGCTCCAAGACATGGAGACAGTTTCAGGTGGGTGAGAAGGATGTTGGATGTTTTTATGTCTTAATAACAGGCCAGAGAGGTGAGGATGTGTGCTTCCGAGGATCTTTTTAAGTGCAAAAGGGCTTTTTTATGATGTTTGTTACTGTTATGAGACAGTCACATTTGAGTTTAAAATGCATTACAGTATTACCTTGATAAAGTGAAAACCTAGCTCTGACAGGAACAGAGAAATAACTAACTTCCATAATGTGGTGATCCTGGAAGATATCTTAGAGAGTGTGGTTTATATTAAGGTGTTTATTCCAGAAACTCAAAACTTACTTTCATGCTGATTTTCTTGATTCTTCAGTGCACCTTGCTGTGCACAGTGGAGAAAAAGTGGGTAAAGAATAAAGAGTGCAGGAGGTTAGGAAAGTCAGAATCTCTGGGACCCCTGGGCTGTGGGTGAGGCCAGGCAGCTAGGCTGGGTGGGCCCTGGAGAAAGGAGAGCTAGGCTCTGGCAGAGGAGGGGGCAGTCGGGGACAGAGGAGCCATGTGCTGGCCCGTGTGGTGGGCGGGCTGAGGGGCGTTTCCACAGGTGGACGCCATGCCCTCCTCAGGGATCTGTGTCCCTGCCAGGAGTCAGAGGCGGCTGCCAGTCCGGCTCCTTCTCTAACTCTGAAACTTCTGGAAGGGAACAGTCGCCTGTGCATTTTACATGATAAGGATATGGGTAATGATAAGGATGTAATGATAGGGTAAATACTTTGGCAGAGAAACAAATTAGTTCAATATTATAATTTGCATAAAGGGGCACCACTCAACTGTTTTCCGAAAGGAGGCATTGCGCTTGCTTGCACTCTGCGCTCCCACCCTGGCAGGGCGCAGGCTCTTGGCGCTCCGCTGTCCTTGGCCATGGAGGGCTTGTTAGCCAGGCCCAGGGCGTGGGCTCAGGGTCTGGGCAGAGGGTGAGTTTCTGGCTGCCACTGGAGAATCAGGGGGCCTGGTTTGCTGTCCAGGGCTGATCACTGGGGACGATGAGGCTGAGCTGGTGGCGGGGATCTATGGCTGCTCCAAGAGGATGTGCTGTGTAAGCTGCCCACATCTTGTCCCACCCAGACTCTCCCAGCTCCTGAGCCTACGTCCCTTGTCAGCTCCCAGGGTGCACTGCATGTTCCCCCAATTGCTGGGCTTTGCTCTGATTCCTCAGCATCCTCTGCAGCAGAAACCTTGCCGGGAATCATCAGGTCAGACCCCCCAGGCTCATTCCAAAATGCCCCGTTTCAGTGTCTAGGGATTTGCCTAGACTCTGCCAGCATAAGACCAATCTGTATCACTGACATGAATGCCTTCCTTCTGACATATCTCCCACAAAGCTTCCATGTGGCCATAACACGTACTTGAATATTCATGCATAGACTTGCCCATCTTCCAGTTTATTTTCTAACACTCTTGCTTCTTTGCAAAGCCACTTTATGTTTTCTCTGTTGTTGAGCTTACTTCCCTCTTTATTGGGGTTAATAAATCCACTGTCGTCAGCTTGTCGGTCATTCCCTCTGCAAATGCACCCTTCTTTGTTATCCTCCACTTTTCTCTGTTTTCCTTCCCTTATCCTTATGAATTCTAATTAGGCACTTTTTGAATTTGAAAAGAAGGATTCACAGGTTTATAATAAAGGGCCCTGGATGTGAGGGCGGATGCGGGTGCCCTGTCCCCCTCCACGGACCCCATGCCCTTTCCCTCCCTGGCTGACCCACCGACAGCACCACCTGCTTCAAGTCACAGACTAGAGCATGTTAGGTGGCCACTGGGTGCTCAGGGGGCCGAACCTCTAAGCCAGGGCCTGCATCCACCAGTGCATTAGGTGCAAGAAGGGCCCCATTTACAGGGCACCCCCACCCCTAGGTGCCCCAGTGCCCGGGTTCCCTCAGGGGCAAATCACTCCTCCTCTACATGGGAGACAGTGTCTTCTCTGTAAATAGATTAATTGTATCTTCTTTTCATGCTGCTGATAGGGATTCCAGCTAGGCACACCTGACGAGTGCCTGCAAGGTCTACTAGGAGAACGCCATTGTAAAGTCTCCACAAATCAAGTGCCCATCTCCCTGAAACAGGCGATATGCTGGTTTCCCATCGTCCAGCACATTCTTGCCCCAATGCCTTGAAGGTATATTTAGGAGTAAAACGAAATGCTTGAACAGAAGCTCTAGAAATGAGAGCCTTTGTTTTGAAGTTAATGATTGGTTATACATAAAAATCACTGTATACACATGCTTCATCCCCAACAAGGCCGATTTATGTCCCCAGCCCCTGTGTGGCCTCATGGCCTTTACATGTCCATTCTGGCTGGGGAACAAGGCCAGCCGGCCATGCCGCTTCTAGAACCATCCAGGCTCCTGTCTCACCCAGACATGCTTGCAGAGGCTGTGGGCCTCCCAGCCCCCTGCCTTCCGGGCTCACCTGTGCGCCTCTGGCTGCTGCCCTTTCATCCCCGCGGCCCTCGGCCTACCCCGAGCCCGCCAGCCCTGCCTCAGGGCCACTCTTTCCCAGAAAGCCACGTGGCTCAGCCCAGACTCAGCCCCCAGTGACCCTCCCAGTGGGGCCTTCCTGGGTGACCGCTCAGTCTTTATAGCCCACAGCCTCTTGTGACATGAAGTCTACTGACTCTGTTTCTTTTATTCCCCCATCCTGCACTCAAGTACACACTCTAGGAGGGCAAGAAGTTAGTCTATTTAATTAACTGGACAATTACTGGCAGTTTCTGGAACAGTGCCTGCTGTATAGTAGGTGATCTGTAACTACCGATAAACCTCGAAGGGGTGAGAGGATGAATGCTCCAGACGAGGATAGCTGTCAACGCCAGGGTCCGTTTGGTTTCGTGAACATCATGCATCGTAAGACCGCATTTCAAAGACTGATTTTAAAATAAGCGGATAGACTTTAACTGATCTCTTTAATAGTACTTGTTATAAATTATAACCAAAACATGTGTCTGGAGGTTTACAGATGAAGAGTCACTGTTATTTGTCTCCAGAAAATTCCTTATCTGTGTCTGCTGTTTTCTCTGAAAATAACACATTTAATAAAGTTGGCTTGTATCGCTCTGGCTTTTCCAGTTGATTCACTCCCAAACTATGGCGGGAATGAATGTTTACACAAATAGGTTCTTAATGACTTTCTGCTGTACAGAAAGCATGGTTTTTGCTTGTGTTATTTTTGTTTGGAGACACTAGCATATGGGCTTTGGAGTTTAATCTGTGTATGTGCAAATCTCAGCTTGGGCCTGCTGGTGCATCCTGGACGGGGTATTTTATGGCTTTTGAGCCTTATTTTTGTCACTAGGGAACTAGGCGATCATAATAGTTACTACCTCATGATGTTACAATGAGCAAGTGACTTAATTTTTAAAAGCATTCCTCACTTTTCCCAGCTTACAGGAAACAATAAATGAATATTTTTATGCTTGGGTATTGAAACTGGGTTGTGGTTTTTTGTGACTTCTGGGAGACAGTTCTCCATGGTTCTCATGCTTTTATGCATTTCTTGCAGGCAAGGCCTTGAGAGCATTGATAGCTTTTAATCTAAACTATCTTTTGAAAGATGCTTATATGGCAAACAGCCTTGGAGGCGCCCCAAGAGCTGCTTACCATCTGCCTTATCAAAGGTTATGCCTACCCCAGGAGTAAAGATCAGGTGGGCTTCCTACCCATTAAAATTTTTGGGGTGTCCCTGAGTCCGAGGCCCCTCTCTTTAACCCCTGAGTGTGCAGGTGTCCCTGGCCCCCCTTCTGGCCTCGGGGCCTCAAGGAAGCAATGCTGGTGCAGAGGCTGGCCACCACTCTGGCTGTGAGGAGTGACAGACATCCTGTCTCTGACCTGACCCAGCCGCGTCTGGTCTTCCACCGTCCCCGTGGGGTTGGGTGACTGCAGGTCCTCCAGAGCTCTTACAGGTGATTCTCAAAGTGGAGCTTTGCCAGGTAGGAGTATATGGTGCCAAATTATCCAGCTCTGATATTTCCATATTTGAAATGTACTTTAATAATTGAGAACTGTACCAAATGGCTTTATCATGACATCTCCTTTACTTTCAAATTATATGAAAATAGCTTTACTCTGTGTGGTATGTAAATGTTTCATTTTTATGATGAGGCAATACCACAACTCCTTACAACCCAGTGAAGACAGAAAATTATAGGTTCCTATTATGTCTTATTGTATAATACGATCCTATTAAATAAATTATAGAGCGGCATGTGTTACCAGCAGACATATATGTATTTATGCATACATACCATGCCACCTCCTGTTATACATAACAGGCTTCTGTTTTTGTAACAGGTTCCCGTTATTGAAAAAGAACTCATCCATGCTTGGGCCATGCGGTCAAAGCCAGAGCTCTAGGAGCTCGGTATGTGAGAGGCTGCTGTGAGCTGAGCCTTGGTACATTCTGACTATACAATACCACATCTGCTCTGTCTCCTGGAAGCTAAAATGAAACAATTCTGAGAAACAGATACCAAGCTGACAGTGAGGAGGGTCTGGCGCTGGCCCTCAGGTCTTAACCTGTGCCTCAGTGACTGTGCGCTGAGCTCTGGCCACCCCTCGCTCCCCCTTGCTGTCGCTTCCATCCTCTCCCTCATTGTCTCCTTGTTCCACCTGACAGGAGTCACAGGAACAGTGTCTTCTGTTGCAGAGCAGCGTCTGTGTTCCAGAGTATGTTTGCATGCAACAGACGCATTGGTCCTTAGGTAAACCAAGGAAGGTCGTGTTATTATGGGTGTGCAAACTGAGGCCTGCAGAATGGCAGTGCTTGGATGTGGCCATAAGCTCAGGGTCCTTAGTGCTGAAACGCACGTCAGGTTCATTTATTCTTTGTGAAAATGACTGGCGGTGCCCACAACCTCCCAGACAGATGTCAGACCCCAGCTTGTGCATTTACTGTTGTGAAACTCCTAAAATTTAGAGCAGAATTCAAACAGAATGGCCTTTCAATTTTGTCAAGAAATTCTTTGACAGGGAGCCCACTTTTTTCACAGGAGCCCTTTGCACATCCCTGCCATCTCCATCATGTTTTCGGCAAGTCTGGTGGCCTTCAGGCATTTCACTGGGGCCTGTGGACACTGTTTCCAGAACTTTCCCCAGCTTAGCTGTGTTCTGCAAAATTTCCTGGTATATCAAAGTTTCTTTTGAAATATGGAATTCAGACAAAACACAGAATCTCACTTTCTAACTAATCAGCCTTGTGTAACAAGATCTATTATCCCTCTTACTGGATACATAATTTCCAGTCTAAGAAGCAATTGGTTTTTAAGAAGCAATAGATTTCATTAACTCATAGAATTATATAATCAAATACACAGAATTTTCAAATTATATACACGTATCAACATATACACTGATTACTTTGTCTGGCGTTAGCATGTGGCATCTTTGCAATGCATATATCCACTTTTCATCCCCCTCCTGTTATGGACTGGATTGTGGCCCCAAAATTCACATGTGTGTAACCCCCAATGTGACTACATTTTGAGAAAGAGACTTTGAGGGGGTCATTAAGGTAAATGAAGTCATCAGGGTAGGCCCAACCCAACAGGGCTGGTGTCCTTACAGGAAGAGGCAGAGACACTAGGGACTCACTCACACAGGAGGGTGGCCACGGAGGACACAGGGCGAGGACACTGTCTACGTGCCGAGGACAGAGGCCTCAGGAGGAACAGCCTGGCCACAGTTAACCCTGGACCTCCAGTCTCCATGATTGGGCAACAAGAAACATCTGTGCTTTAAGCCCCGTCTGTGGTGCTGTTACTGCGGTGACAGACAACGTTCTAAGCACACGATGGAGCCAGGCTTCTGGCCAGACCACAGACCACAGATGACAGCTTTCCAAGACCGACAGGCAGACACATCAAGAAGGAGAGACAGTCTCATTGCCCACCTTGTGGGGCTGCGGGTTGGGCCTGCAGGTGGTCACTGCATACTGATTCATCCCGAGTGAGCTTCTGCTGCCATCACTGAGCATGGCTGAAGGGAGCATCCTTTTTCGCTGCTCATTAACTTCTTAAAGGGCAGCAGCGCATTGTCCACGGGGGTTGGTGGAGTCCTCTAAATGTGGGCACCCTTTCAGGCCCTGTGGCCCGAGCGGTGGTAGGGGCCCTGCTGTCCTGGCGTGGAGCATCCCCCTGGCTGTGCTCGGCACATCCAGGAAGAAACTGCAGGGTGTGCAGGACCCGCCGGTGAGTCTGAGACTCCTGGCGCCGTTGTCTTCGGAGGGTCTCTGAGGTCCTCGAGTTCTGACTGGCAGGAGTGCGGCAGAGCCTGGATCCAATGGCCCCCTCCTTAGAAGGGCGCACGGTGGGCCACAAAACTCATTCCATCAGGAAAGGCGGTGCGTGGAAGACTTCTGAAATGACGCTTTCTTCATGGGCAGAGCCACAATATCTCAAGTAATTACGATGTCATTTTTCATTGAAAATATCTCTTAGTTGGCGTTTATTTACAGCTTATTCACGTATGCCTTTTCTTTCTTTAGGGAGCAGAATTAATTGAGGTAATAGAAGTGGCCATGGTCTGAAGGAAGAGACAAAATAAGGCAGCTTCCTGGGTGGAGCAGGAGGAGGTGGAGGCTGCATGCCGTGGGCGGGAGGAGGGTGGTAGGTGGGGCTGGCAGGGGTCAGGACGGCAGGGGTGGAGGGTGCGCCATTCCAGACCCGCCGGCCCAGAGATCTCCCTGTGCAAGACTGTCATGTTGGCTCTGGGCCACCAAGCTTGTATTGGCTGTTCTGAAGACAAGAAGGAAGGTGATTTAGGGACACTTGGGGAAAAGGACAGAAGGCATTTTAATATTCAAATATTATTGCCCAGAACCAGGTTACAGAAAAGTGGGCAAGTCGTCTAATGAGTCTCCTTAAGAACTGACCGTGGTCTGGGCTGGTTGGCCAGTTGCTCAGCTGTTTGTGGCATCTGCTTGCTACACTGCCCAGTCCAGGATCCACCCAAGCCTGTGTGATTCTGAGATCTCACCCGTCACTCTTAGCTCACCCTCAACTCTGTCACCCCTCCTGCCTGGAGCAGGCTGCATTTTAAATGACATTATTAAAAAACTAGACACCTAGTTAATTTCTTTTATACTCTGTTCCCGATGCACATTCAGGAAGTAAACACATCCTGAGGTAGGCATTTCTTTGCACCTGTAAATCAGGTGGCTCTCTTTGGAGATTATTATTTCTATTATGCTGCATCGTAGGTGGGAAGTAATTTGCTTCCTTTGTTGTTTTGATCCATGTTGATCATCCTCTCCAAGTTGAAGTTATTTATCCAAACAGCGCAAGTGAAGAACTGGGAGGAAGGGAGATTAAAATAAGAAGGATGTTCTCTGCTTTAAGAATGTGGCGCCGAGCAGGCATATCTCATGAGATGAAGCTGAGCTGCAGAGGCCTGGGAGGAGGAGGGATTAATTAAAACTCACAGCCACAATGGGGAATTTAAAGGGTGCTTGTAAACTACTTTCTCCTCTTCTTTTTTTAAGATACTTATTAGCAGGCAATCAGGCTGAAAGGACAAAGGAGAGTTGATAAAAATCTTTAGACAGACTTGAAAACAACTCTCTGTTCTTGGACGCTCTCATGGGAAGAGGACGTGGCTGAAATGTCAAAAGTGAATATAGGCATATTTTTAAGTGCTGACTTTGTAGATGGGACGGCCAGAGGCATCTGGCCAAAATGAAGAGAGGAGATGGTATTTATGGGTCATGTCCTTACTCAAGGGTCAAGTTATGATTCAGAGCTTGTTCTATGCCTATAGTGTGCTTTTATAATTGGCTAATGTTTCTTTTATTTATTTTTGTAAGAAAATTGCTCCAGTGTGCTGATGGTATGTTTAAATAATTGTGGTGATTGAGACAATTTTGGTAAAAAGTAGAGCAGTACCAGGCATTCTTCAGGACCATCATTCTTGTCTGGGTTTATATCCTCTCAGGGAGATAACCATGCAGTAGGAAAAATTATTTATTTATTTTTTTACTCTGAAGTCTACTGGAGATGAGTCCCTAAAAGGCCACTCCCATATGGATCCATTTCTGTCTGAATTCCCAATGTCTGACCCAAGATAGATGCTCGATACATGTTTTTGAATGACTTGATTAGTAGTCAATCCTGATCAATGGGAAGGAAACCCAGATAAGTATTTTTTACCTTGCACAAGCCCTGGTTAAGCAATACAGTGCAGTGATTAAGAGTTTGAGCTGTGGAGTTGACAGGCTGGGGATTCAATCCTGCATCTGTGTTATTAACCCTGTCCTGGAATAAGTTCCTTGAATGCTTGATCCCTCCTTTACAAACTGGACATGCTACCTCTACCTTGCTTATAAAGGTATACCCGCCTCACAAACTTACTATTCTGCATCTTTTATATATTTACTTGTGTACATATCTTCCTTCTGACCTGATGGTGCTTTAGCCCCAGGGGAGCATCTGTTCAGGTCACTGTTTCGTCACCAGTACTTAGAACAGTCAGGATGACGATTTATTGAATGAAAGACCCATAAGCTGTAATAGGGTGCCTGACAGAGTGCCTGGTGCCTAGCCAGCCGCCTTTCACTAATGTTAGGGCTGGCACTCCAGTTTTCCTCATTAGTAGTTCTAGTCAGGATATGGAGGAGTACAAAGGTGAAGTTTTATAGATTTTGCTACACACATAAAGTTGAAGTAGGTTAAATGTGTATAAGGTTAATAAATATGTGGGATTTGTTTATAATACACACATTGCTTTTATGCAAACCAGAATTTAAAATGAAAGTATTTGGAAATAGTTTGCTCTCTTGAATGGAAGTTTAATCATTGCTTCTGCCATCTTATATTTCTGTTGAGTTTCTAAATGATCCTTTTTACATACTAAAAATCAGACAAAGTCTACTAATTCTCTTTCAAGTCTTCCACACTGTGAGCTCCTGATTCCTGTTTGAGCAGGATTATAAATTAGAAAAAGGATTTGATTTTTATTTTAGGCCACACTATTTCTAAAAATTTAGGCTCTTGACTCTTAACATCACTTAACATTTCTACTGTAATTTTTAGTAGGAAAGCCCTACATATCGGGCCCCTTAAAATATTGTAAATGTGAACGTTATTACTAATTTCTGATGGGAAGGAGAGGATAACAACAATCACTGAGGCACTCATTACATTTTAATGAGGCTTCTGCCTTTCAGTTGGGTGAGCATTGCCTGTTAAATGTTATCCGTCTACACATCGTTTAATCCTTGACTTTTAGCAGCAAGTTGTTATTGTTCCACTGTGCACTCTGAAAAAAATCTTCTGCATAGGCAACAGTTGAAAGAAGCACTACATTAACTGTTTGGCTATTTAAGAAGGACTCAGTTATAACAATTGGCTACATGATATATAAGGCATAGTTCCTGTGTTTATTAAAAAAGGAGTTACTCTGGCAATTATATAAGGAAACTAACTTGTTATATTTGAGCTGAGTATTTTTGAGTGTTTGTTATTTTTATGCATTTTCTTTAATTTCCCTTTCCTTATTGGTCTTCTAAACCTGTTTTCTAGGTTTCATATTAATTGGTGATGACTGAATCCTTTGGTTCATAAATCAGGCAATGTCTTTAATATGTTGAGGGCATGAAAGAGGTTTTATTTGTAATAAAAAAGTATTCCACAATATAAACTCACATCCAAATTCCTTCTTTAGGAATATGCAGACCTGCCTCGCAGAGAGGCCTCTGTCCACCTGGTGGGGCCCAAGATGAGTCAGCTAGTTTTCTAAAACAGCCACAAACTAGACACAACTCCTACTGCCAATGTGGTTATGACCAAATTCCTAGGTTTTTGTCCCGAAAGACGCCGCAGGCTCCCTGAGGAGAGTCCGCCATGGCGAGGCGGCGGCTCACCCTGACTCCTTTACCGTCCTTTTGGGGCTGGCCTGGGGCCCCCCACGTGTGAGGGACCAGGGCCCGCCTTACCGGGTCTGGCCAGGCGGGGAAAGGGCCCCGTGCCTTGCTGTCCTGTTGGGGATTGGGGCGTTTCGGGGGCAGCGCCCTGCTTAGCGCGGCTCCGCACCGGCCCCGGTCACCCGTCAGCCGTCCTCGCGCCCGTGCCCCTGCTTGTTGGGCCGCGGAGCTTGCGTCAGCCTTTGGGGCAGTCCGGAGGCACGGGGGTGCTCAGGGCGCCGTGGCGGCAGGGGCGGGCGGTGCCACGCGAAGGGCAGCCTGGCTTGGAGGGCTAACGTTTGTCCGGCCCAGGCCACACGCACTCTTGACCATCCTCCTTGGGTTTTCGCCCGCGCGATGGTTTCTGGACAGCGACAATGGGGGTGCCTCGTCTACGTGATCTCGCGAGTCTGAAGGTAGCTGAGTTACCAGGCGCAGGCACCGCGTCCCGCGGCTTCGCCTTCTGCGTCCACCCACCGGGCGGGAAGCCAGGCGCCTGGTCCTGGCAGAGCGTGGCGTTACGTCACGGCGCCGCGTCAGCGTGCGTCCGCGCACGTCGTCTCACGTCACGTCCCACGCGGCCTTCGTGTCCTGGCGACGCGAGGGGTCGGTGAGTCTGCGCCGGCTCGCAGGCGGGCGTCCTGGGGAGCGGGGCCCCGGGCGCCCTGCTAGGCCGCGGCTGCCGCGCGTCTTTCCTGGGCGAGGGGCTTGCGCCGGGCGGGCGGGCCTCCGAGGCCGGAGCCGAGGCCCAGGCGCGGCTGTGGGGCGCCTGCGGGAAGCCCGGGCCGGCCGGGCAGCGGGCGGGGAGGCCGGGCGCCGGGGACCAGCGCCCAGACGCGCGCACCTCGTCTCCAGGATCGTCAGGGACGAGGACGAGGCCGGGAAAAGGGCCGCTGAGCCCGAGGGGGCGCTCTTCGAGGGGAGCGGCGCTAACGCCGTGCGCCTGAGCCTCCCTTTGGGGTGACCCGGCCCGGCCGGCGAGCGTGTGCCCGGGAGGCTGCTCCCGGCTCTGAGCCGGGCGTCTCCGCACGCCCATCCGGCGGCAAGCTTCCTCCTGCAGCCCCAGCCCCAGGTCTCGGGTGGGGGACCCTGGGGAGGCGCGCCCGCCGCGCATTCCTCCAACTTCCCGCCGTCCCGGGACCCCCAGGCACCTCGGGTGTTCCCGGCGGCCGACGGTTTGGTTCAGAGACGTGCCCCGTCGGTTCCTGCTGTCTTCTGGGCGTTTTTTGCAACCCTGAAAGCCTTCCGTTTTCAAAGCTGGGAAAGGAGAGTCGCGGAGGCGTCCCCTTGTGCTTCTGCCTCGCCTCGCTCCCTCATCAGGACAAATGGGAACGTACCTGGAGAAGAGCCTGATAGGTTCACCAGGCTATCATAATTAAATCATAATTTCGATCCAGAAGCAAAGTTGGTGAAGTTACCAGACCAGTTAATTACCTCAGATCCATTTTAATTCTAAACTGTTTAATATACATTTATAAAAATTATCCCAAGGCGGCACTTAATGGGGATGTTTTGACGTCCTTGATGACTGTGGTGATGTTTTCATGTCTTTTGTAGCTAGGTATTCAGTCTGTTTCCAGATTCCATTTCCTAAGACCATGCTCGCACGTTCTCAGTACAATGGGGGTAGGAATTGCTCTGTGCTGCTGGGTGGTGTGTGTGCCTTTGTGTGTATGTGTACTTATGTGCATATGGTGCATGTGTCTATATATGTATGTTTTATGCATATGTTGTGTGGGGATGAAAGGGAGGAGTATGTTCCGAGCCGCACAGGCGCTCAGGAGACAACTTCTGATAGAGCATAGTAGATTTTGAATTAGCTGAATGTGCACTTAAGCATCCTTGCTTCACCTTCAGTTTTTTGAAGTAATTTTCATTTAAATGAAAATGCATGCCTTTTTTCTAGATCTTGTGCAGTTTCCTCATGATGAATTGAATGTAGGGCCTTATGAATGGAATGTAGATAGAAAATTATGTAAATTATCCGTGTGGATGGTCTGCTCTCTTTCTTCATGAAGTTCCTCCCTGCTCTATGGCAACTGCAGAGGCAGGAAGTAAGATTTAAATTACGTGAATAAATGGGCAAAAGAAACACGGGATGAGCAAAGCTAGATACAGCACGGGAAAAGCAGCTCTTATTTCTCCCGGGACTGCCAGATTGAAGCCGGATGGCATCTCCTCACACTGAACTCCGTGGCATGAGGGTTCTCAGGGATACAGCCATCAGCAGCAGCAGGAAGAAAGTGCGCGCGTTGAAGACAAGTAAAGCAAAATTGATGGAAAGACAGAACCAGCCCCTCGTTTAAATTAAATTCAGAGATACGCAGCCAGATTAAATCCCTCAGGGATGTCAGGAGTTCCAATGCATTCTAGCTCCTCTGTTGAACTGTCTCATAAATCTGATATCCACAGGACATTGTTTCTTGACCTAGCACACATACTTCCAAATTAAACAACTAGACACACACGCACCACTGTTTTCCTTTATGAATATTATAGTGTCAGTGAGCACAATTTGGGGTATTGTCTTTGTGTTGATCATTATTCGGACTACAAATTTCAGAGGGTTTAAGTAATGATTTGTTAAATTGCTCTAATCCTAATCCTGCCACATCTATGCATACTACCCCCTCTGTTCATTCTGAAACAAAATTATTCACAGTAGTCAGGAAGTCAATGTGAGTAGAAAATCATATTTTATTAAATGTGTAACCCTATTAACAACACACTGATTGATTATACCCACTAGTTTTTCTTTAACCAGCTTAGCTGCTGTCAAGAACAGAAGGCTAATGCTGTGCAGTAATTCAAAGTTAATAATTTATTGGTTCTACTATTTTATAGTTACTAAAATTCAGATGGGGAAAGGACACTGTGTGTGTTCAGACATGCTCTTTGTGCTCCTCTGTCTGTGCTTGACTCTGGCTCCACCATGCAGCCTCTGTGCCATGTAGGAAAGTCACACCACCTCTCCAGTGGGGATCCTGGCATCAGCTGGTTAGTGGAGTTTATACTGAGCCTGACTCCATGAGCCTGCCGTGTCCTGCATGCTCATCCCGCACAGGATTTCACTTGCTGAGTGCAGTTTTGTTAAAGCCATGCTCAGCATGTGCTGAGGCCTAGAGTCCCATCTTCCCTTACACAAACCCAGGGGAGAATTGGCCAGACGGTACGCCAGCGACCAGAGGTAGCACTCATGGTTCAGTGCATGAATACTTTTGCAGCAAAATGAGTGACAGTGATCAGTCACTAGAGTAAAGAAAGATGTAAACTGCTTCATGTCATAAAGACCAGGTCTGTCACCGGCTGGTCAAAAAAGTCTGGGTTTTAGAATTTTCTGTAATTCCTAACTGTGAATAAGGAATCTTGGGCTTGTGAATGTGTATTCTACACAGAAGCAAACTGAACACAGAATTTATGTGCCACACTTAATGTCACACAACTCGTCAGGGACAAACTTGGGATTTGAACCCAGGCTGATTTCAGACTATCATCTGTCTGTCTAAATGTAATATGTATATTTTTTACAAAAATCCCCATTTTAAAATAGTAATCTATATAGTTTTTAAAAGCTTGTCTCTAAAAGAAATGATAAAAATTTGCACCATAATAAACATACTAGTCTGCACTGTACTTCAAAGACTTACTAACAACTTACTTTAAATATTTTTCCACATTTCCATAAAGGCTTTCCAATGTTCTTCTCTATGGCTGTATAGTATCTATGTGTCCATGAGAGAGAATTTGTTGAACCAGTCCTCCTGCAATAGTTGTGAGGAGGTGCCATGACCTTTGCACAGTGACATAGGCAGTGCTGCTGTCTAAGGCCCTTCTGCCGTTTGCTGCCTGCACACCAGGACGAGGCCCAGCCCTTGCTTCTCCGTGGGATGGGAAGCAGAGACGTGTAGGAGGACTTCAGCAGCCGTGGGAAAGGAGCCGAAGCCTGCCCTCACAAGGGGACTACAGTAAATTGCCAATAGATTTGTGGTTTTGATGTAAGACACAGCAAAAACAAGTGCCGAGGAGAAACCAGCGGAATGTCATTTATGATATTGGAGTGGGAAAGCTTTTCTATCAGAATTTTGAAGCTATAAAATAAAGCCTGATAAATTCATCTAAGTAACGATCTTAACAAAAATATATAAGAACAGTTCTTCATGGACAATAACAAATGGAAAATATCTACAAATCATATAAAAAAAGAAAGCTAGTTTAAGATAGGAACAATTAACACAAAAAGTGAGACTTAAAAACACAGACATATACTCAGCCTCATTCATCATATGAAAATGCAAACCAGTTGTCTTCAGAAGCAGTGAAGAAAAATAAAACCTTTACATCTAGGCATGCCCATTAGGTAAGCTGCAGTTTAAAAAAACTTGCCTCTAAAATAAATAGTAAAATATTAAATTGTCAGAAAAGTACAGAGGCCAGAAGAACTTTTTCTATCATTATTATCTAATCATGGAAAAGGTCAAGAGACTCTGCTTTGAATTTTCATTCTCTTATGTGTGGAAAAAAGAATGAACATAGATTTAAGGGTTTTCATAAAAAGCCTCCACGTGAAGTGTTTATTTTGATCAGTTTTGTGGCATATTCTCTGAACATCATCGTTTGTGAGTTTGATGACTCTTGAAATTCCTGGTCTAGAGTGGGTACCTAATATATTTAAGACCTCACATCTTTTCTCTTTAAATTTCATAACCACTTCCTGATTTATAATACACTTTTCCATGCTCTATATCTCTTGTTGTTCTCCCTTGATTATGCCATAGGCCTACCACTAGCTCTCAAAGGCCACACGACTAAGAAGTTGCTGATGTCAGAAAACCAGAGAAGCCTTCAAGGGAACATCTTTCCCAGGTCCCCAGTCACCTTCGAAGTCCTGTGAGAGGCAGGGACATGTTTCCCTGAGCAAGACTGGTGCTTATCCTTGACCCAGTTTCTGTTGGGACCCTGCTTGAGAGTGATCATGTTAAGATTTACAGAGTGAATATTTGCATACAGATTTCTCATGTCACCTTAACTTGGGTGTACATTTTTTAAAAATCTAGATAAAAATGAAGATTTACAGGGACTTTTTTTCCCAAGTAGTTCATCGCAAGACTTGTCAAAAAATTCAACTCAGTGAAATGGTAATTCCGAGTTGCAGTCACCCATTCCAGGTTTCAGGTGTATTGGCCTAAGTTGCTGTGTTTGACTCCAGAGCAGGAGTCTCTGTGAGGAAGTCCCTACCCATGTTACTCTTCTTACCTTCTGGACAGGGATGTTCTGTTGCAGGGCTTAAAGATGACGTGCTTAAGGTGCCAGGTTGGGAATGCGGGCACCCAGTCTTAGAGCGTCAGTACGCAAGGCAAGGCTTCTAGTCACCTGCATACCAGCTTGGCTGGGCTTGGGCAGTGGTCGCTACAGAGGCACCTGCCCCCGTAGATGTTACCTCATGCACATGGATGGCTGAATGCATCTGATCCCAGAGAGCTTCAGAGAGCAGGGGCAGCATGTATGCTGGGACTTCTTCTTGTCATAAGCTGTCACAAAAACCTAACAGCTACGGAAAGACCGTATCAAATCATATCTTGATGAGAATGAGGTTCCTTAGTTCTTTTTTTCCCAAAAAAGAAATTTTTAGTTCATAACAGTAGAAAGTCCTTGCCTGTGCAATCTAGGCCTTAGTTTTATTCTAGAAAAACATGAGCTGGTTGTTACCGACAGAGGCAGTATAACCTGAGCAGCCCAGCAGGACACCATGCACGGGGAGGGGCACGTGGGCCATGCTGGAGAAGCTTCTGGAGGCACCAGCATCTTCGCTCATTCCCCAAGTGCGTTGCCTGCTGCCCTGTGGTGTCCCCTGCCAGCCATTCCTTTGTGCACATTTGCCAGCCTCTTGTGGAAGGAGAGATGGACTCATGTAAGGCTCTCCAAGGATGTGCGGGCTACAGCTCATGGCTGGGCTGTGTGATCTCGGACTGTGGAGAAGCAGTTAGGGAACCGATGATAAGGCGTTCCGTGAGTCCTGTGATGGGTGCAGCATGAACTTCTCACCAAAACAGGCAGGGTGACACATCCCTACCGTCTGGGCTGCTGCTCTTTCCCTCTCACAAATACACAAAAGAGTTCTAGGATCGTTGCCAATTCATTTTTAAATAAACATATTTTGGACTAATTGTAGATTTGTAGAAAATTTGCACAGGTATTGAGACTTCTCATATTCCCCAGCTTAGTTCTCCATATTAGTATCTGCATTAATGTAGTACATTTGCCATAGGCACTGACCCAGTGGGTCACTATTACCTAAAGCCCACATCTCGTTGTTCCCACTGGCAGTGAACAAGAGCTGCTGTTTCCCACGCCCTTGGCAGCCGTGGTGTTGCTCTGTTATGGATGTTGGCCGTTCTGATAGGTGTGTAGTGGTGTCTCTTGTTTTACTTTGCACTTCCTTGATGATATGCGGAGCATCTTCACGTGCTTTGTGGTCATCTATCTTTTGTGAGGTGTCTGTTAAGGTATTCTGTCCATTTTTTAACTAGGTTGTGTATTTTCTTATATTTCAATTTTAGGAGGAGTTTGTGTATTTTTTGGATACAAATCCCTAGTCAATCTGTGTTTCATAAATGTTACCTCCCAGCCCATGCTTGCCCTGTTCTTCACAGTGTCTCCTGCAGAGCAGCAGTCTTTAATCCTAATAAACCCGGCTCACTCATTTCCTTTCATGGACTGTGCTTTTGCTGTTGTATTTGAGACTCGTCACCAATCCCAAGGCACTCTAGGTTTTCTCCTGGAAGTTTGTTGTGTTGCATTTGCCTCTGCCTGCCAGTTCAGGGGTCCCCAAGACCGCCACCCTCAGGCTCAGTAATACACTAGATGTGTACTGGATTATGAGGCCGGCACACTCAGGGCTGTGGTGCAGGCGCGAGCCATGGAGCCATGCTGCGCCTAGTCGTTCCCTCCCTGGGGAGCCATGTGGATGGCACCCACCTCTTTCAAGCAACTGTGTGTGACAATGGGCATTACCAACCAGGGATGCTCACCTGAGCCTGGTGTCCAGAGTTTGACTGGGGCTGACCCTCAAGACATGTCTTACCACCCATGTGGCTGACCTCAGTTTCCATTCCCTCCAGCTCAGGCCCCACCTACACCTCTTGTTAGTACAGAACATCTGGTATGGCCCTGGGCCCTCAGGAAAGCAGCCACTCTTATGAGGCGGGGCCTTCCAGGGGCTCTGGGGTGGCCTCCCTGGAGCTGGGCAGGGGGCCAGCCCTTTCTCTGGATGAGGTCTGTGATGCACTCTTGAGTTAATTTCTGGGAAAGGAGTCAGGTCTGTGCTTTTCAGTTCATCTTTTTGCGAGTCATCATTCAGTATGTCCAGCACTGCTCACTGCAAAGACTGTCTTTTCTCCATTCAATTGCCTTTGTTCCTGTGTCAAAGATCATCTAGCTGTGTGCCTACCTTGGGGCTCTCTATTCTGCTTCATCGACCTGTGTGTGTTCCTTTCCCAAACCATGCCGTCTTGATTGCTGCAATGTCTGAAGTCTGCTTTGTTCTTCTCAGTGTCATATTAGGTGTTTTAAGGACTTTTTTCTTGCCTTGTAATCTAATTTAGTTTGAACTTGAGGGTGCCTCACACCTACTGCACAAGCCTAAGAGGTCATTTTCTCCCTGTCTTGCACTTTGTCATGAGCCTACAAGTATTTGAGCCTTGCTTAGCCTTTTGGATGGCATCACTCAGGAAATGGAAGTTTTGGAGTAATTCGCTGTAATGAGGCTGGACTAAAGCTTGGGAAACTCAAACTGCTGTGCAGTAGACCCAGTAGTGGGGTCTCACACTGACTGTGGTGCAGCATGACTGTCCTGTGGGTCTTGCCCCATTTCCTGTGGACCCTGGTGGGTGTTCAGTTTGCAAACAAGAATTATCTTTCTTCTTAATACAGCTAGATTCAATTTCTGTTGCTAGCAACTAAGATTTCTAAGCAAATTGAATTGAGAGTGGGCGCCATTGTCAGAAAAAATAGGGGAAATTGGAATTGGTTATCCTGTTAACCTGTGAATGAAATCAGGGACAATTTATTTATCTTCACCAGCGGGCATTTGAAAGTCCATGTTAGCAAGCAGTGAAACAGCATATTAAACTGTCAGCTACAGTCTCTGGTACATTGCTGTTGGGAGTGTAAAATGCAGTATCAAAAATATTGACATGTGCATTTACTGTTGGGCCCAAGAATTTCACCTCTAGGAATCCAGTTTGAAAATGAAGTCCAACTATATGAAAAGAATAAGCACACATCATACACTGGGGGATTTATTTGTAATAATAAATAGGTTTTCTAAATGACTCAAATCCAGATTTATATCAGCAAGGTACTGTTTGAATAAAGAATTATATTTCCTAAAATTAGAGCACTGTGGATTTATTAAAACTAATGAAGAACATTTGCATGGATTGATATGATTTTAGGATTAATTATGAAGTGAAAAAAGCAACTTACAGACTGTATATATGTTAGTGTATGTATGCATCTGTCTATATACATACATATAATACCTGCTTAGTCTGTTAAATAAAACAAGAAATCATTCGAGTTGGCAAGAATTGGAACAGGACTCTCTGATAATAACTTTTTATGTAGTTTTGAATTGTGAGACGTAGATCTTTTTACATAGTCAAAAATAAATGTAAACCTATATGCCTGTGTCCTGCATAACACAACGTAAGTGTATGTATATATACACATACTCACCCAAATGAAGGAATGCACATCTATTCCTGCTTCCTCTCTCATCATATCTGTGTGTGTTTACACGTGTGCAGAGCCTGCTTGCTGTCTTCTCTCTCTACCTTCTCTTTGCTGTTTTGTAAATGGTTATTGATGCTGGCTGACTTTACCAGTTATTCAGGAGCTAAAGATACACAGATGTGTCCTCACTGGTGACTTACCTGTACTGTGGACGGTCACCGCAGGCATGCAGATGTGTCCTGCCTGGTCAGTTACCTGGGCCATGGATGGTCACCGCAGCCACCTTTGCAGCCTGATGGGACCTGGTGTCCCCGTCTTTTTTGGAGGGTAAAAGCTGCTTTGTACTTTGTACAAGGCTGTGTCCTGCTAGCTGGAGGGATGCTGTCCCTGTGACCTCACTCAGGTGAGGAAGGACATGGAGGGCCTCAGAGCTGCGTCTTGGCCGCTTCCTTGTTTATGCCCATGTGGGACTGAGCACTCGCTTCTCGTGGAGGCTTGTGCACCCACCCTGCTTACAAGGCTACGGGAGACCAGGAGGGAAAAGGAGGAGGCAGTCTGTCCTTGTCAGCACTGCACAGTGACAGTCCTTCCTCTGTGAGGAGGCTGGTTCCAGTCGGAAGCTTTGACACATCAGGACCCGTCTTGTGTGTAAGGGCCCCAGCACCAAGCAGCCCAGCGGCACCGCCTCACAGGCTGGGCCCAGCTCTGCCGGCCTACGTGCCCACAGTCACAGCCATGAACCCAGGCTCCTCTCGTTGCCCCCAAGTCTGGGGGCAGCTGCGCCCACTTCCATGCACCTGCGTGCCCCCATGTTCATACGGGCCTCTCAGAATCCATCCAGCACTCTCTGTGTTAACGAAAACTGGTGTCAGGTAGGGCCTGACTGGATCCCGAAGCGGTCATTATAGGAAGCATCCTTACTCTTAGGAGCCACGTGCTGGAATAGTTGGCGGTCAGTCATGGTGGTGGAACTTACTCTCAGAGGTTCTGTAACAACAAAACTTCATGTGTGTGTGTGTGTACACATATATACATATACACACACATGCATATACTGTGTGTGTGTACAATGTACATATGTACTCACACATACACACGTGTACCTGTACAGTGTGTGTGTCCGTGAGTGGTCGTGTATAACAAATACAGTAAATGTTAAATTGTTGAACCTAGGGGATGGTATATACGTGTTGCATTCTAACATTTCTGTGTGCAGGGACATTTCCACAAGAAAACTTGGGGGAATGTCCTCTTACAGTGGCTTGCTGTGGAGAGCCAGGCTGCAGGAGAGGCGTCATCACAGCCTAACATGGCTCTAGGGAGCTGAACAGAGCAAGGTGAGGCCAGATGGTGGAGTGCGTGCAGAGCGAGGATGGCAGGCCCGGCGTGGGGTGGGGCTTCCCGAGTGAGGAGCTGCTCTGCAGCCTAGTTCCATTTGTGAGATGGGCAGAGCCAAAGCTGGCTCTTTTCTCCCTGGTTATGCAAATGTGTGTTCAGTTGAACATTTGCAGCATTTTGGATCTGTTCATTCTGAATGAGCAATCAAGCATTACCATGAAAGGCAGCCTGGGTGGTAAGAGCTCAGGGGGTGTTGGGGAAGAAGTCACAGCATACCACTGGCAACTAAGTGGGGAGCAAGCAAATGGACACTCATGCTGCCCTCACCAGGCATTGACAGTTACTGAGCAAAATGGCAGTCTTTTCCAAGCAGGCTTGTAATAAGAGTAGCCTTCAGGTTGCAGGAAGAATGGAAAATAGCACATATGTAAATTATCACAAGTCATCATAGGCTCACGGGCTTCCAGGATTCCTGATGAGGAATATCTGATTACGACTTAAAATTCATCTTTGGTGCTCCTCTGAAATGGGAACATGTAAGCAAGTTGTGCTGCCTTAAAAACCTTGATTACAGTTACCCCTCATTATATCTTCCTGCAGTTTTAGGTACGGGATCTACTTTAGACTCCGAATAAGGACCTACCAGCCTGAGCTGGTTTGTTATGTAGGCCTTACACTAAGCATCTAGGAGGCCAGCTGGTGTTTTCTCAGTGTGCTTTGTTAGGCTGTGTTGTATAAATGTGGAGTAAAGCACACATTCTGCCCGTTGAGTCTGAGTTTGTCAAGGTGAACACTTATTCGCATATATATAAAGAATCTGAGGTAAGTTTATGCAGTATGGCTGCTTCCTGCTATAAGCACATGGATGCTGGATGCAATAAGAATTTCAAAAGTACTGATCTGAACCCAAGACACAGGAAGGGAAATCCCAGAGTGCTGGGTGTGAAGAGAGAATAGTTGGGGCAGTTAGTAGGGGCTGATGGCTTTGAGGTCCAAACGGGTTTGATACTGAATGGAACCTCGAGGGCTGGAACTGGAATCTATGACTGTCGGGTGGAAATGTCCACCCACAGAGCTAGGAAATGTCCACCAGCAGGCCTGGAAGGGAAGCATAGATACTTATCTGCACCTTCACCTTGGACACTGAAAGCGTCTCCCAAAGCCACTCAGTAGCGAAATAATAACCTGTTTAAAAACGAGTAACGGACTCACACACTTCTGCCAAGGAAGGCCTACATGGAGCTGACAGGTATATGCAAGATATTCAGCATCACTAATCGCCAGGGAAATGCAAATCAAAACCACTATGAGGCGCCCCCTACACCTGTTAGAATGGTCACTATCAAAAAGACAACTGTTGGCAAGGAAATGAAGAAATTAAAACCCTGTGCACTAGGCATGAATGTAATATGGTGTAATCACTATAGAAAACAATATAGGGTTTCCTTAAAAATTTTAAAGTAGAATTGCCATATAATCTAGCAGTCCTGCTTCTGGGTCATCATCCAAAAGCATGGAGATCAGCATCTTGAAGATGGATTTGCACACTCATGTTTCACAGCAGCATTATCCGCAGTAGCCAAGAGGCGGAAGCAACACAAGGTGCTTCAGTGGATGGATGGATAAACAAAATGAGGTCTGTACACACAATGGAATGTTCTCAGCCTTAAGGAGGAAAATTCTGACGCAGAATATGCAACATGGATGACCTTGAAGGCACGATGCTACGTGAAACCAGCTGCAGGACAGCTGTGGCATGCTTCCCCACATATGCAGTGTACAAAACAGACCCCTGGTAGCAGGGAGAAGAATGGTGGTCGTCATATCTGGGACAATGGGACAACAGTGCTCCTTACATGGAGGTCTGCTCGTACCTGGAGAGGGGGTAATGTTTTCTGATTCCAGACTTATTAGTTAGCTAACACCATTTGAACCTGGAGTCTCAGTTTTTCAAGAATAGATATCACAGACAAGAGGAAAAATACTTCTGGAGACAGTTTTTTAAATCTCTGGGTGGTGCCTGTGACACTCCTGTGGAGTGTCAGCTTCTCAAGCGTGGTTGCCATTTATACAAATGGGAGAGGCCTCGCTGGCCTGTTCTGTGCACCAGCCTTCTGCATGCAGCCACACTGCCCGTCTTGTGCAGGAACCCAGTCAAAGTCCGCCTTCATGCTTGTCTCCTGCAGCCCACGCTGGCCTGTGATTCATGGCCTGAGCTGCCCTCCATGACGCGCCTTCCCGGAGCCAGTTGGCGCTGGCTGGCTCCGTGGGGCTGTCACGGGACTGGTAGCTGTGTAGGTCTCCAGGTTTCTATCCAGTAGGTTTCTGCTCATATAATTACATTATGGCTGCTTGTGCATAAACACCTTTTCTCCTCCTATCCATTCCTGACCTGCAACCCCCTTGATGCTCGTTTCTTGTCTGTTTGTGCCCACTTCTTACAGTGCCCTTAGAAAGTGACCATCGATCAGACAGGGGCTTGTGACGTCTCTGTTATAGACACTGTGATAAATACATTTGTGTCCTTTTAGACCACAGGTCCAGGGCGTGAGTGATTGTTTCTGTTTGTACTGGCAATCACATTTTTAAATCTGCAGCACCTGGTAAAGTGCCTAGCACCTAAGAGATGTATGATTAGCATGATTTTAAAAGAATGGCTGAATGGAGCCAGTCCCCAAGACAGAATGTAATCTGGAGGTAGACCGTACAGAAGCGGGTGAGCATTAACCTTCTGGTCCCCATGGTGGCCCATGAGAATATGATGTGTATGAGCAGATTACAGATGTCAAGGCTCAGACATTGGGAATGGCTTAAAAACTGCAGTGTGAGGTCAAACCCAATCACAACCCTTTATCATCCATTAAAAATGTCATGTGTGATAAGATATTAAAATTGAAGACAGGTTAACATATACTGTATCATAAATATAATAAATAGGCTTTGGAATAGTCCTTTGTATAATTAACTCATTATACTAATGCATTTGTGCTAATGTCTGTGTGACCATATTCTAAATTAGAAAATTATTTATTCCTGTATCTGTCTACAAACATGTAAAAAGGCAATGTAACTAAATCATAATGGTTGTGCTTGGGCCAGAAAGCTCATTTAACTCCAGATTTTTAGAAGTGGCTATACAATCAGAAAATAACTCTATGTAGCTCTTACTCATTATCGAGTCTTAATTCTGTCACCTAACCTGTTAGAATCCTTATCTTTAAAATAGAGTTCATGTGTCACAGGCTTGTAATAATGAATACACAAAGTAAGATGTGTTAATATACAATATATTCTATACATTTATATAAAAAAGGTATGTTAATATATAATCTAAACATTTTTTAAAATCTCGAATTTTTAAATAATTTATCTCAAAGTTGTCATACGGGACCATCTCAGCTTTGATATGAGTATAGCAGGTATTGAGTAGCTGACAGAATTTTCCAGGTGACAATGAGGAAGCTCATTGTACCTGCCACTAAAATGAATGCAGGGCAAGGGGGTTGGGAGACATGCCCCATGGTCTCAGTGGTGTGACAGTACTTGTGTGTGTTTGTGTGCGTGTGTAAGTGCATACGTGTGTGTGCACACATGCTATGTTTTGAGCAGTAAGCCTGCTGAGAAGTGGGATGCATTCTTCAGGAGTGGCCTCAGCATCACTGAATGAAATGGCACAAGATGATCACAGCTCTCAATTTTGAATAATAGGAACTACTCTATGAATTCATCATTTCACTTGAGGCTTGAAGAGGTTCATCAGACACAAAATATCAAAAGATTCAGGCAGATCAAAGATGGGTTCAGTCTTCTGAACTATTAATAAGGATACGAAGCACTCCTTAAAAAATCTCTTTACCTTTATGTCCGAACTATGGAAATACTAAAGTTCAGAAATGAAGGAGGTTGCATTCATTATTAGGTGGTTTAACAGAGAAAATTATTAGTCAGTGTCAGACTACATATCTCTAATCCTAGGGAATTGCCATTTGTATTATTTTAATTGTTGCATCTAAGGTTACATGGGCAGGTGTTGACAAATGTTAGCTTTTATAGGGCTGTGTGCAGTGTGCACAGGCATATGTGTGTGTGTGTGTGTGTACCTGTTTAAAACTTTTAAAGGTACATACAGACAGTAGGAAGGCCCTGGGAGAATCTAAGTGAACTCACAGAATAGTGGTAAGGAGAAAATCTTTTTCAACTTTTGCCCTTAGTATGACGATGTCCTCTTGATCCTCTGCCAAATCACATGTAACATTAAATTAGCACGTGTCTGTGTCAGACACTTCCACTGTATTAGCTGATTTTGTTCCGTAAACAAGGACTTCTTGTATGAAGCAGTGCTAATAGCACCCTAGTTTACTGAGCAGGAAATTAAGCCATAAACAGATTGAGTATTTTGCCCAAGAAAAATAACTGGTCAGTGCCCGAACCAGCATTGAAAGCCTGTTACCTGCTGAACTGTATTTTACCCTCAGTCTGTTCTCTGTTTACCTCAAACCCAAGGGCAGCAACAACAAAAACAGCAGAACTTGAACACCTTCACAGACTACTTGAGATCAGTCCTTAGAGAGTCAATACTGAAGTATGGTGTGGTGATGAGAAGGCCTCTCTGAGCCAGGTGTTGTCTGCAGTCATATGTGTGACTTAATACAGGGTGTGAACTAGAGAGGCAGGTGATCATACAGATGTGGGTCTCCAGTGAACAGGGAGAAGTCGCTGCTGTTCCTTACAGGTGGGAAGCCTTCCCAGCAGTCCCCATGTCTTCTGTGCCATTGTGATTTTCTTTAGAAGTCCTGGACTTCTGGAAGCCAACTGTTTAGTACTTCCCAATAGGACATTTTGGGGGGCATTTCCTCTAGGATGGGACATGCAGGGGCACCTGGGCAGAAGGGGTGCAGCATGGGCTCCAGCCACGGATGGGAGCATGATGGTGTGGGAGGAGGGACAGTGGGCACAGTGCTGCCTCCTGCACGGGTTTCTCCAGGGTGGAATCAGGAGACATTTGGTAGGGCTCACGGGGTTGAAAGAACTGCTCAGGAAGTCTTGGGCATCCTGTGCTCTGCTGCCCTGTGATGCCTCCCTATGCCCCACGCCTGTCTACATAATCCATGTGAGACCTCAGGGTCCCTGCATTGACACGCATCCGCCCCGCAGATCCCTGTTGTAGTCAGAGGGGATTGAAATCCCCTACATATTGATGAGACTTGAGTGGCTGTGGCACCACTATCCCACTGCTGTTTGGTGTCTGCATTTTCTCTAAGTGTCCTTTGGTACAGTGCATGAGCTCTAGCCCTTCTGGAGTCCTCCTCATTAGAGATAAAGGCTCCTCCTCACCTTTGCTTCTCTTTACTTATATTTATCCTGTACTTTTAGTCCAGGAATAAGAGTACCTTCCTTGACCAAGATAGCTAAAGTGAAGTGTTAATCACCAAGTTTTATCATCAGTCTTGATCCAAGAGAAGCATTAGTCTTATCATATTGCAAAGCATACCTAGACCCCCAGACTTAGTCTCAGTGACTTAAAAATAAGTCTGGGGGCCCAGGATTCCTTTGCAATATGATAAGATTAATGCTTCTCTTAGATTTCTCACATATGGTTTATTGGTGGTATCACCAGCTACACCAAGAGTCAGATCCAGAAGGATCAAGATTCATTTAAAAAAGTATTTCTGTGCCATTTTCCTGAGTTTAATTCTGATTATCAGAGCAACTGTCTAGTTAATTTGTGACTCTGAAGTCAATACTTTTCATGTATTCCTGTCTAGCCTGAGAGGGAATATGAAGGGCGGAGAGGAAACGACAGGATACCATGTTCAACCTTTAATCTTGTGAAAAGTTTGGAACAGATGGCCCATTTATGTTATATTTCTTATGAAAATAAATTTTACCCCAGGCAAACATTGTGGCACTTGATACTCACCATTCTGAATAACACTGCAGCCCCTGCATAGGCAGATGGAAATGTGGAGTTTAAATATGGTGTGTTGTTCTAACAAATTTTTGAATGTATATTTAGTCATTAAAAGCGGATAAAAACATTTGCCTCAGTATAGTTGTTAAAACAGGAAAGAGTATTTGTGAGACAGAGAGTTTCTCAAATTATTTTAAATGAAAGTATTTTGATTTTATAATGTGTTGTCATGACATAACTTACCAACAAAAACGTATGTCTTCAGCTGTATTTCATTCTATTTCTGATGGGCATTTGGGAGACCATGAATTTGAAGGGCAGACTGCGTCATCAGGAGGGGTGACGTGTCGCATCTACACTGGCAGCTAGGCTGTATGCTGGTTGTTTGACAGAGCAGACTTCTGAAATGGGCTTGTTGGTCCTTGTGTAGATTTCTACTGTCTGTTCTGTATTTTTAAACAAAAACAGATCGTTAGCAATTTTTACAGTTTATAAATGTCAGTGGCAGACTTGCAGAAAGTTAAGAAATTCTTACATTTCTACATAGTCTCAGTAATGTTTTTATAATTTTCTACTGTAATAACTTCTAGCTTAAAGAATGCCATGATTATAGTTATTAAATAATTATCCTTCAAAATCAAGCTATGAAGAGAGAATCATGAATTTGGAAATGGCGTATCTCTGCTCACCTGGCCCCTGGGCAGCAGCACAGCCCACAGCCTCGCCATGCCTGCCCTGACCCCTTTCTCTCTAACACTGGCTGGTGTAGAACATTTGTGAGCCTGATTAAATGTAGGATGTAGTTTTTAAAAAAAATACATTCAAAAATTTTAGTGCCAACTGAAAGTTGGAGTTTGCTTAACATTTGCTGAGACAAACTTACATAAAATAGGATCTATTTGGTTGATTAAATCATTGATTCGTGTTTCGTTACTACGAATAGCATAGAGGACAGATTCCTAAGTCACATCCCCTACCTTCAGCTCCCCCTGCACACGTAGACACATGTGCATAATTCTCTGAGTACTTTCCTGGATAACTGTATTTTCAGAGAGTTTATTTTTGTTCCTTCTCAAATATTTATTTGAAGTTTTATTTTTTAAGACAGGACTGGCAGAGGTAACATGTAAATGATGTGTGTTCCTTTTTTGAGGTTAGAAAAATCAGTAGGAAACACTTGATCACAAGTCCACCTGTTTTTGTCACAATACATGCTAATAGCTCAGCATATCAGAGGAAGAAATTGGACTTTCAGAACAAGAATTTGTTTTTGACTTTCATTTCGCAAAACATTTGCCAATCTGAATTACAGTGTAGAACCTGCTGATTCTAAAAATGTTACTCAAGACTTATTTCAATGTTTCTTACCACAAATTGTTCGTTGATACAACATTCACAGAATATTTATTGGTTTCACCATATGTTGCATATCTCAGTAGGTTGTGGGGCTGCAGGCCGGTGGAAAGCAGTCACGTCTTCTGTTTAGCTGTTAGTCTGCATGGAAGTAAGTACTGTCAGTGGTTAGAATAGCTGCAGTACACATCTGGTAGAGAAATTGGCCTGTCTAAGTGGGTTACCATCATAACCAAGCCTGAGGACTGTGGCATTGATTGGCTTTGGGACAGAGCAGTAGGAGGCAATGGAAAAGGCAGTAAGCAAGCTGTTGGCAAACATTAGAAAAGCCACTATGGGGGCCTGGGGAAACGTAGATGTGTGCGCAGCCCCAAACACGGGAGTGTTACCTGCTGTTCTGGGAAGGCAGATGTGGACCTGGGAACTTTATCTGGCAAAGGCCAGCTCCAAACAGATGTTGTCATTTCAGTGAGTACTTTTAGAGCTGTATGACAAGCTACAGCTAGAGAGAAGGGCTTCACTGGCAAGCGCAAGCTAGAGGGGGGACAGAGGCAGCAGACTTACTGAGTTGTAAGAGAAGATAGGTGGGGGAATCAAATCCAGCATGTGGCTGCAAGACAATTGTTTAGGAACTCACAGTGAGTCAGCCAGTGCCAGGGGAGCCCTCAGACAGACAGCTTCTGGAGATCATAAGGTGTTATCCTAGAGCCATCTGAAATGTGTGAAGTAACTGAAAAATCTAGAATTAAAGGCATTTAAGAAAATGTCTGTAGGTGTGGCCTTTGTCCGGTGGACTAGATTCCAATGAAATAAAGACAGCCACCACCACCTTTTTAAAAAAAATTAAGGCATAATTTTTATACAATAAAATGTGTAGATTAGAAATGTGCAGCTTGATACATTTTGACAGATATGTATTTTAAATCACCTCCCTAATCCTCTAGAGACATAACATTTCTAGAATTTTCTCTGATATCCTGTCCATAATTACTCCCCTTGCCTTTGAGGCAACCACTCTTGTTGAGTCTCTGTCATCAGTTAGTTTTGCCTGTCCTCAAACTTCATAAAAGTGGATACTCTTCTGTGTCTGGCTGCTTGCACTTACCATAATTTTTTTGAGATTTAGCTGTGTTCCTGCAAAAATCAGATGTTCGTTCCTTTCCTTTATAGGCATACCATTATTTGTTTTTCCACTTCGCTGCATTTGAGTTATTTCCTGTGAGTTGTTTCAAAATCTGAGCTATTTTGCAAAAAGTTCTTATGAAGTTTTGTGAACAGATCATTTTGGAAGTATTTATTTACATTTCTTTTGGGTAAGGGGGCTCGACATATGTTTAATTTTATAGGGAATTTGAAAGTGTTTCCCAAAACAGGTGTGTAATTTAAGATTACCATTAGCAGTGTATTGAGTTGCCACTGCTTGATACTCACTGGCAATATTTGGCAATGTCTGGTACTAACAATCCTGCTGATTTTAGCTGTTCCACAGTCTGCAGCGATATGATCGAGCTGCTAACTTGCACCCCCTCTTGGCTACTGGTGCTGCCCACCTTGTTCACACACTTATTTGCCATCTGTATGTTCTTTGTGAGCCATCCATTTAGGTCTTCAGCTAATTTTTTATTGAATTGATCTGCATTTTAAAAATCTTTTCTGGATAACTGTCTTTGGCTGATACATGTAAATATTTTCTCCATTCCTTGGCTCACTTCATTTTATGAAGAGTGTTTTTACAACAGGCAGAAGTATTTAATTTTGATGAAATCCAGTTTATCATTTTTTCCCTTTTATTCTAAATGCTTTATTGTTATTTTTTGTCCTGTATATGAAATCTGTCTGTGCCAAGGTCATGAATATATTCCCCTTTGTTTTCTTCTAGAAATGTTAGGGTATACTTGTAGGGCTGCGTTCCACTTCACATTGCCGTGCTACCTTAACAGAAATCAGTTAACTATGAATCTATGGGTTTGTGATCTGTTTGTCCTTTTATTAATACCAGACTGTTTTGGTTTCCATAGTTTGGTATCAAGCCTTGAAAAGAGACAAAACTTCAATTTTTTCTCTTCAACGTTGTTAGTATTCTAAATCCTTTTCATGTCCAAATTTTGTAATCACCTTCTCAATTCCTACAAAAAGCCTGCTAAGACTTTTAGTTTTAACTGGGATAAACTTCATGCAGAATAAAATGCAGAGGAATTAAGTTTAAATTGGTTTAAATTGGATGAGTTTGGACAGTGTCCATTCTGGAGTGTCCACAATAAAATAGACAATTATTCTTGTTCCAGAAAGATCTGGAATGTTCCACTCTGTCTCCCTCACCCCTAATTAATCATTGTTTTGATTTGTATCACCAAAGATTAGATTTTCCCATCCTTAACTTTGTGTAATAGATTCACACATTATTTACTCTTTTCGTCTTCTTTCTGAGATTTCTCTATGTTGCTAACTTATATTAATAGTTTTTGTACTGTATTGATGAGCATATTCTGTTGTGTGTATATATGCACTAGACTTAGCTACGTGCCTGGTTTTCTTATTTTTTTTTTAATATGAAACAGGGAAATTTAATTAGAAATGTCCACGGACATTTTCCCCCATCTTGGCTCTTATAAACATTGTTTCCTAAGTCTCTGTATAGACACAAGTTTTTATTTCTGTTGTGTAAATATGGTGGAGTGGAATTGCCACTCACCGGGAAGGTGAGTTTTTGACTTCATGAGAGCCCATCAGATGCTTTAGCAAAGTGTCTGGGCCATTCACACTTCCTCTGGCAGAGGAACACAGTCCTATTGTCAGTCTCTGAGTTTAGCTGTCCTAGGACGTGATGTCCATGTGCCTGGAATTTGCATTTCCCCTGATGAAAATGAGGTTGATTCTCTTTCATGTGCTTATTTTCTATTCACATGTTTCCATTTGTTCAAATATTCTGTCCATTAAAAAGACTGGGCTTCCATCTGTTACTCCTGATTGGTGGGAGTCCTCTTTTTTTTTTATTAAGGTATTATTGATATACACTCTTATGAAGGTTTCACATGAAAAACAATGTGGTTACTACATTACCCATATTATCAAGTCCTTGGTGGGAGTCCTTTTATGTTCCGGATATGTGTCTTTGTTCAGTAGCATGTGTTGGCATTTTTCCAGACTGTGGCTTGCCGCCTTATTTTTTTCTAAATGGGCCTTTTGATGAGCAGAAGTTATTAATGAAGTCCCTTCTATCATTTTTTATCGCTTAGAGATTTTTATTGTATCAGAAGTACTTGCCTATCGTGAGGGCACAGTGAATACCCTTCTATGTTTTCCCGTGGAAGCAGACACCTCTCTTTAGAATCCGTAATTCTCCAGAACAGGAGGAGCGCTTCTGGGCCTGGTGCACATCGTGAGCTCCTGGACTTCGAGTCAGAAGGTTTAACAGGAAGAGCTCTGTGAGTGGAGATGCGAGTGGCCTTGGCAGGGGGAGAAATGTGGGTAGTGTTGATCAGCATGTGGACAGGCTCCAGCTGCAAAAATACCCCACGTTTTCCCCCTCCGCCTGCAGTTTTGCTGTCAAAGTCTGGAGTCTGTTTTTGCAGTCCTTGAGGCAAGGCTGGCCTGTGCCCTGTGTAGGCAGGTGGAGTGAGGTAGAGGGGGTCTTGTGCCCTAAGTCAAGGTCTTAAGGCTTTTGTGTCATCTCTCTCTCAGGCTGCTGTGGCCGTGTGGCCAAGGCCGGGGGAGCTTGCTGGAGGATGAGCCATGAGGCAGGTCACCCCTTTGCCCTTGCTGAGCACAGGCCACCTACCTGGCATATGAGGTCGTCCTGTACACGCAGTCCCAGGGCGACCTGCCAGCTGACTGCCGACGCATGGATGACCCCAGCTGAGATCAGCAGAATCTGGCTGGACTTGCTGACCTGCAGACTTCCTGATACGTGAGTTGTGTTTTATGTCACTACATTTTGGAGTGATTTGTTACATGGCAGTAAACAGCTGTTACAGTATTTGAAAAGAAATCTGATGATTTTTCTGAGTCAGGGAACACATTGATGTACCAGAGTTGTATATATTAATTTCTGAAACGAATGTAAATATGTAAAGAGAAAGGTCTCATCTTATTCGAACTAGTGTCAAGAAGTGAAATATCAGCATAAGATTAAATGTTAATTTCTAATCATTAGTGAGAAAAAATAAGCTTATAAAGAAGGTAAGTGGAGAATTAATCAGAAAACTGCCTTAAAGCCATTACAATTCAATGTTACTATATTTTTACTTCTAAAGTAATTTTGTATCATTGAAATTGTATTTTTCTAATGAACCCTCGCGTGAGTCAAAGTGAGGAGGTGTTGTCGCTGGTCAGTCTGCGAGTGCTGAACCATCAGCTGGCCCAAGAGTATCCGAGTCTTCGAATGGCCAGTGGGGGCCCCTTTTCGTCGCCTCATCGGTTACGCGTATTTCAGCGATCCTGCTTTGGGTTCTCTTACTCAGCTCAGGCTGCTCCGTGTCGCGTCTGGCACGCAGCATTTATCAGTAAAGGGCAGGTGGTGCTTCCATTTGCCCCAGGATCTTGAAATCCATGTTTGGTCAGTGGTTAGTGCCCCGGTCTGGCTGGCAGCTGGGCTTTGGGAGGTAGTGGACCTGCCAGTGGGCAGTGGGGCCAGCATCTCCCATCTCCTCCTTGTGCCCCCTTTGTGTTTCATTCTTGACCATTTCTTAAGCGTAGTGATGCATGAAAAAGAACAGAAGCAAAGGCAAAAGGTAAAAGATTTCAGCTTTATCAGTCTTGAAACCTGTCAGTCTCATGCTCCTTCCCTCAGTGAGGTCCTAAAACTCGCTCTTCTGGAGGAAACCACAGTAATGAGACGAGCTGGGACACAGTGACATCTGCACGGGATGGGTGCATTTTAGGGTTTCCAAGGACCGGCTGCCCCGTCGGGGCTTCGTGGAGAGGCGGGGATAGTCAGCCCCCAACCCGCACAGCATGGCAAGTGACTAGCAGCCGTGTGGAAACTGTGTGAGGGGCCCCAGAAGCTCTGCTGGTGCCTGAGTGTGCGTGTGCCCCATGGGAGGAAGCTGTGGATGCAGTTGGAGCAGTGTCAGCCTGTTGGTGTTAGTGTCAGCAGTGCAGCGGGCACAAGAAGGGGCTTGGCGGGGACCTCGGTGGCCTTTCAGTATCCATTCTTTTCCTCCTGGGAGCAGTAGCCAATTTCTTTTTAAAGCTGGGCTCACAGCTGCCCAGCTGTCTGTCCCTGCTCCCTGCAGGTAGGCGAGAGCACTTCAGCCTGGAAGGAAGTGGAAACATAAGTATGTTTTCCATGTGCTTTATGGGACACCCCCTTTGTCTTCCTCATGGAACTCAGAGGGAGTGACTGAGGGTCTGGACCCTGACCGTGAGCATGGGGACCATGCCCTTGGCCAGGCAGAGCCCAGAGCTGGAAGAGGTCTGCTCCCTGATGACTCAGGGAGTGGCCACAGTGCTCCAGGCTGCCTCTCTCCAGATGTTCTCATGTAAGGGAGTGTGAAACCCCATCTTATTTAAGCCACTACTGTTTTTCTTTACTTGAAGCCAGATCTAATGCCAGCTGATAGAGGTTGGCATCAGTAAGGACTTCTTAAGAGCAGGAGAACGTGCTGTCGGGGTGAAGTGACTGGTTGACTCTTCCTGAAGGACATCATGCTTAAGCAGGTCACAGTACATAGCTGGTTGTGTTGGCTGATAGGACAGCCCCATTTAAATGCCAAATGCCCAAAGGTGGGGAAAGGGCAGCCTGTCTGCCTTTGTGCATGTGGCTGGGTGGGTGGCAGGACCTGTCCTGCCGCATAGGTGATATTATGAGTGAAGAGGGCAGATGGGGGCCAGTATGGCTAGTGGTCTGAGCTGTAGTGGGGGCATGAGGCTCTGGAGGGGCCTCGGGTCCCCACCTGCCTGTGGTGCAGGGGCCTGGGAAGCTGCCCTGGGCTCACTCAGGCTGTCGCCCTGGATGGAAGACAGCTGATCCTGTTCATTGAGGCCAGTGAGAGCCCACCGGTCCTTGTCTGTGTGCTACAATAAACGTGTGTAAGCATGTGTCCCAACCATGGCTTGTTAGGTAACTGTTTTCCACATTTGGCAGCCTGTTGGCAGAGATTTAGGGTGACAACTCTGTCCACCCCTTGAGGGTCATGTCACCACTTCAGCCCCCAATGGGACATTGAATGGATAGCTGCCCTCGCAGGGCTCATGCTGTATAAATATGCGGGTTGGGTGCTAGCAGAAGTGGACGCAGCACTGCAGCTCACTCTGTGGTTCTCTCCATGAGCTGCTGCCCAGCTCCAGTACCTGCCCTCCGCACTGGGCTGCGTGTCTCTGCCTTGCCCGGGGTGACTTCACAGTTGTCACCGGGCTCCCTGCTGCCCCCGCTCCGGTGACTTTCAGCTCCCCTGGCAGCTGGCCTCCCACCTTCTCAGGCCTGCTGCGTCTTGTGGGGACTCGGTCCTTTGCACCTCCCTGCTCTGCTGCCACGATCTGGTTCTGGCCTCTGCAAGCCTGCAGCTAACTGTGCTCTCATTTGTAATTTAATCTCACCATCTCTGGGATGGCCTCTGGACTACACACCTCTCTCTGCCTGAGCTTTCAGGTGCTGTGTGATATGGCTTTAAGGCCTCCTTGAGCCTGTTTGAGGCTCAAATGACACAGGGTGGCTGGCAAGGCCCTCTGTTTGCACGAGGTGGAGTTTGCAGCAGATGACCAGGGCGATCAGCATGGCTTCTGAGCCATGCACCGCACTTTAATGATCATACAGACTGCCTGCCACCTGCCTTGTGGAGGATCCCTGGCCTCTTTACCTCCCACTCTGTAGAAGGGGCTTTGCCATAGGCACTTCTTCTGTGCTCAGGACAGCCCCAGGTGACACTGGGCGAATCTCTCTGGGCCAGTTTATATGGAAGTTTTTCCTAGTGAGCAGGGGGCTGACAGTCATTGTGTGGTGTCTACAAACATGTTCCCTGGCATGAAATGACAAGAAAACATTGATGATTGACGAGAGGAAGTAAAGACACACAGTCCCCTTGTCAGTGCCCCCCCTTGTCAGTGCCCAGGGACTGTCTCAATCGGTCTTGACAGAATTAAACATATCAAACAATGTAAAAGCAATTGAAGCCATTAGAGGAACATGAGGGATGGCTTATTTCAAGGAATCTGATTCCTGGGAATCAAGTTAAGTAAAATGGAGACTCTAGTTCACGGGAGTTGGCAGCAGCCCCCCGGCCACCTCCCCATCATCCGCACCGTCCTCAGGCGCAGCGCCTGCCAGGAGCCCGTGCCTCCCAGCCTGAGTGGAAGAACCATGTGGGATGTATTTCTCTGAGTGGATTCCATCATTTAGGTATTTCATGAGTTACCTACTGGTCAACGTGAGGCAGACACATCAGTTCCTCTTCGCTGCGCCACTGAAGATTTACGCCCTCGTGTGGAGGAGACCGCGGAGGGGTGCTCGGGATGGGCCGTGGTGTCTGGGCGCCTCTGAGGCTGCTTTGTTCTCAGCCTCAGTGCGGGCGTGCGCAGCGGACCCTGGTGGCCCACGTCATCCTCACTAGCATGCGTCCTGGCGTCGCCCTCTCTGGCTGAGCCATGTGGGTGACAGTGTGCTCCGCGCACTTTCCCTCCCCACTGGCTGTGGCTGCTCTCACGCTGTGAGGACGCGAGGTCGTGAGGTGGCCGGCAGTTAAGATTAGGGGCCCTTAGCTCACCTGTGTGCCTTGTGTTTTATTTTAGTGTGCTGACTAGCAACCAGTGTTGTAAGTGTAACTGGAAAGTTCTCAAAATACAGGCACATTTAGGCTCTCATTCCCATTATGTACTTAGAAGGTCAGATATTTATGAAAGACTTTAGTAATTTTAACTAACAAATAACAGGATGTTAGAAGATCTAAAGCAGGCAGTAAGTGCATTTCCTCACTAGAAAAACAACAGGGATTGTACATATCCTTCCTCTGTGGAGAACGGAGCTGCACACCCTGCAGAGTAACAAGAAGCTGAAAATAAAATGTTATGTACATGTGACAGATGCAGAGACCACAGCTGTAAGGGAACTCTTCTCTGTGTTGCCATTATGCTGGGTGCAGATGTTTCTCTTAACAAGGTGCTCCCACCCCCACTGTCTGTGTGTCATCGTAAAACTGCCCACATCAGAGAGCTTGATGAGTGTGGTTCCCCGTCCTCTGCGTGGGCGTGACCTCATCTATGGGGCAAATGTTTCCCGAAGTGCCTTTGGAGGTGGCAACACACAGGAGGTGAGTTTGTGATGTCACGTTCTTGAGGGACTTGAAACTATTTGATGCTTGAAAAGCGCCAGACGGGACCACTTCGGACCAGCACCTTCTTCTCTACTTTGAGTTTCAAGCTGCCTTTCTGTAATTTCCATTTGTCAGTCCAGTTATGTCTGCTAGGATAACAAGCACTTATAATGATTACTTCTCTCTGAATGCGTGCCTTAGATTATCCACATGCAGCATGCTGGCCAGACTACACAGTGGCTGTGGTGCAATTCCCTGGTCGGGTAACAGGGTGACTCTGGCTTCCACTAGGCACATGGCCTTGGACATCAGTCAGCTCAGGCCCTGGTGCTTCAAAGCACAAACCTGCAAAATGAAGCCAGTAATTCTATATCTCAGGATCCAGAAAACTGAAAAAAATAGCACCATTCCGCACACAGAGTAGACACTTAATGAGTGATAGCTGTTTTTAATTTGCAGTCATTTTCTTGGGTTAAAAAGATAATAACGTTTGATATGTGGCTGGATGAAGGTCCTGGTCCACTGGGAGAACCAGGCACCTAAACACTGTACACAAACGCATGCATGCCTGTAATACAGCAGGAAGGGCTGTGAGAGGTGTCTTCATAGTATCAGGTGGAACACTTCTCTTAGGAGCTGTTTCTGTCATCTCTCCTTCTCTCCTCTGTGTTCTGGGCAGGCAGATGAAATACGCATCTTTATGGAGTGGAGGGCTCACCATTAGTTGATTAGTAATTTTGGGGTGACCTTTTCTGCCCAAGATTTAGAATTGGGAACTTGTTGAAGCCTTCAGCCCATCATGTGAGCTCCAAAAATACCTCAATACACAAGATATTTCAAGACAAAAAAAAAACAGTGAATGTTTTTGGTGGGGGGACATTGCTTTAAATAATGTCTCTTGCTGATTAAAAGGCATAATTGTATAGTAAAATGAAGATGAATGGAGAAAGCTTCTCTGACTCAGCAGCCCTCACCCTCACTTGGTAAGAGGGTGTGCAGGCTTGGGCGAGAGAGGCAGCCAGTGGCCTGGGGCTGGCTCCGCGGAGGTGCCCCTTAGGGCACGTGCGTGCGGCCTGAGCATCTCCTCCTGTGCTCTGCCAGCCTGTCCGCCTGTCTCAGTCCCTGAGAAGAAGCCTTGTGAAACTTTGGCCTTCATGAGGTCATTTGCAAATGCAGGTTTGCAAGATTTAAGACAAAGCTCAATGAACGACTCCTCCAAGAGACGATGCCCAGCTCTTGAGTCAGAAAACCCATAGAAGTCATTTCTGCTGAGTATGCCCATGTGTCCAGATTATTCTTGTATAAAGAATAATTCCATCCTGCTCCAGGGTGGAAAGTTTCACACTGAAGTAAAGGGTTGAGTCATGCTAGAGCCACTGAAAAGTAAGTATGAAGAGCGAGCCCAATGATGGAAACGAAGTCCAAGGTCTGCTGGCAGACAGGGAGGAGCATTTAGAAGTCAGAAGAAGTTTGTTCATTTGCTCCAGCAGGGAAGTCCAGACTTTGGGCCTGGGTGTGCCTGCATGGTAACTGCAGAGCAGGTTGGATCAGCTGAGTCAAGGGGATGGGAAGGCGTCTGACATCCAGCAGAGGATGGGGTCCCCGCAGAGCCCCGGGTCTCTGCAGGGCCCTGATCAACGTGGATGCACATGGACCACCCTCCTTGCTTAGGAGGGGCTGGGGCTCCTCCACGCCCACAGAGTAGATACCCGTGTTTAGGGCTCCCCTCCCTGTCTCATTTTGGCTGCCTCGTCATTCAAATTTCCTGTTACATGATCAGCTCCAATAGACAAAGACCCATTTGTCTTGTTCTTAGTTGTATCCCAAGGCCTAGCATGTTATTAGGTACTCATTACCTATTGAATGACCAGATAACCACTGACATCTGTGAAGGATATAAAAAATCAAATGTGATTCTTTCCTTGAAGAACTTAAAATCTTTGTGTGAAAAACACATAGACAGGGAGCAGCCCAATGACAGCACAAGTCAGTGTATCACTGATTGTGCATAGGAGTTTATTGACTACAGCGTGAGCTCCAAATGTGTAGAAACTGCGTGTTCCATTCATCCTGGGCCACAGAGGAGGCACCCCATAGTTTTGGGTTGTGAAAAGGAAGAAGAAATGGTGAGGGCATCTTGCAGTCAATAGAGAGACAGTAAGGAGCTGGCTTTGTAGGTTCAAGTGACAGAAGATAAGTTGCATCCTGCCCAGTGGAAAACATGTGCTCAGTTCATCAGCAGGAAGGGAGGGAGATGCAATGCCAAGGATTTGCATCTGATGATTCTAAAAATGGCTTATGCTATGGTTTCTTCCACAGTGCAGACTGCTTCAGTGCACAGTGTCTGTCTATCAGCCCTCACAGCCACTGAGAGAACAGAGCCCAGGATAGTTGTTTCCATTCTGCAGAAGAGCAAAAGGAGAGCTGGTTGTCAGAGGGTTAGGTGACTCTGTGGGGGAACCCCTGTTCTGCAGGCTTGGATTCTGCATTTCAGTCATCCTCTGATCTTGGAAGGAAGAAATAGATAAAATCATGTATGCAGCGCGCATGATAGTATTGCCATGATCTGTACAGTTAGGCCACTAGTCATGTTATATGTACCACATGTGCTCACTAACTCACGCGTGTGTGCACACAGGTATATCTATGTGCACAAACAAGAGAGCACATGTACACACACCTGCATTTGTTGAAGCACAGAAAGGATGCAATTGAGTGGATGCACTGTGTCCCTACATTACCTGAAAACATCTAGGTGGGACAGACCTCTGAGGGCGCGGGGGATTAAACCACAGAAGCAAGGATGAATTCTGCAGAGAGGTTTTAAGAGTTTGCATGCAGAGGTCTGAGCAGCAAGCAGAAGCCAGGGTGCAGAGGGGTGCCTGTCCTGTGGAGACCGGCTAAGAGAAGGAGGTGCCTGGCACTCCACCAGTCGCTAGCAGCCCAGCCCTGAGTGCCAGGGTCAGCAGGCCTCTAAGAAGGCCCGTATTTCTGGGCAGGTTTCCAGACGAAGCTGGAGATGGCCTGCAGTGTGGGAAAGCCACTCACCTGTAGGTCACTGAGCCGGGCCCTGCTCTGTGCAGCCCACACCTGCCAGGCGGTGGTGCTGCCACCCCATGCTCACATTGGTTACTCTGGGAAACAAGGTATTTTTGTTTGCAACAAATACGGTAAAGTGGAAGAGTAAATTTTATTTCTTGAGGCTCTGCCACTATAATAAAAGGCCAAAAAATATAATTATCATGCATACTCTCTAACCCAAAATTTACAAAACAACGTTAGATTGATACTATTCTACTTTGTTTTAAAAATAACACAAAACAGCATTCTTCACATTATTAGAAAGTATATTGAAGTATTTCTGTAGAATTTTATAATTAGTCCTGCTGGCATGGGGTTTGCATTCTCTGGGGACCAAAAAATAACTCATGAAAGTAGCTGGAGGAGGAGTCATGGATATGGGATGGCTTTTGGCCATGCTAAACTCTTTAGTGAGGCATTCCATTTTCTGTAAACAAAGGGAAGTTACTGCAATGCAAATAGTTTCTTGCCACTTGAATTAAGGGTATTAAAATAGTAAGTTGTAGCATAAGAATCCAGAAACATGATTTTACAGAGTGTGACTGGAAATTTCAGCCAGGCCAGGGCTCCAAAGCCTGTGCCCTGCATGCATGGGTGGCCTACGGCACCGTCTTGGCCGTGCCTTGGGCCTTGGCACCTGTGAAAGAGAAAAACCTCAGACGGGGGAGGCAGCCCCCCTGTAGACAGCCACAGCCACTGCTGATCCAGCCACCAGGTGGTACTCGCGCTCTGCATTTCATGGCGGTGCTGAGCGGGTGTGGGGGCTTTGTCTGCAGGATCTAAGGGTGTCTGTCCGTGAGCATTCTGCTTGAATCATGCGTATTATTTTTGACACATGCAGCTCTGTCCAGGGAGGCCGAGTGAGGCACTGACTGTGCCCGGACTCTCAAATGGGTCAATTTAATCTGAAGTATCATGTTTGGGAAGGAGAGGCATGTAGTATGTTTTTGCTTCCTGTATATTAAGTAATAAAATTTTTCTCCTCTTTATTTATTTAATTGGGTCTTTGATTAAAAAAAACCTCTTTCCTTGATGAAATTTAAGCAAAATTAAGGGTTTTAAGGTATTGTGTGCAAATAGATGCTTCAGAGAGATTTCCATGCTCACCTCAAAGGAGTCCATCGTCTTATGAATAGTGTTATGTGTTACCAACTTTAGAGCCTCGGGGAAAAGCATAGTTTTATTCTGTTGCTATTAACTCCTCAGTCAGAAAGGTTAAACTCTTAACCCACAGTTCTTTCACTTTTGTGAGGCAACAGATAGAAGGCTGTCAACTCAGTATTTCCTGAAGATGTAAGGTGGCCAGAGTTATCAGTAGATAAAATGGAATGGTGACTATTTTATTATTCAAAATTATTTTTCTGTCATTGCTTCAGTAAATGTACTCTAAGTTGCTTGGCTCACCGAAAAACCATACTATGGGTAAGTTTTAATAAAGGTGTAGCCTCTTTCTGCCTGAGTTATGGGGTCACCTGGTCACGAGCCACCCTTTGGAGAGGACGGAGCCTCCCGCCCACAGTGCCCTGCGTTCACGCCAGGAGACACACTTTTCTCTTTGGGGCAGTGGTGTGTGCCCGTCCAGAGAGACTGGGTTGTGTGTGGCAGCATAGACTTGCACACGGTCCCGTGATCTCCCACAAATGTGGAGGTCGGCGGGACTCTGCCCCACACCTGCCAACTCAGGGACCCTGGTGTCAGGGCCTCCCCTACCTGACACATGGTGCATGGCACCTGCAGCCGGGTGGAATCTGAGAAGGCCATTCTCTAGGACTGACTCACGGGGCTTCGTTGACAGGTCATTGGCCAAGGTGAGCACATGCAGCCCCCCAGGCCCCCGAGGGAGCAAACCCCAGAGGCTGGTGAGTCATACCAACGCTGAGGCCCAGGTATTGGGGACAGCAGCTGCCTTCCTCTTGTGATGAGTGAGCTGCAGGGACCTTCTTGGTCCCTGTCCTGGACACACCACTGAGTCTTCAGAGAGAAAACATCCTCAGCCGGTCACTGCCCAGAGTGGCAGGATCCCAGGAATGAAGCTGGGGGTCCCTAGGCTCTTGCAGAGTTCTCCCTGCACCTTCCACCTAAGCAGTTGTCTGGAGCATGGTTTTCAAGCTGCAAGAGGCAGTGCAGTGGCACATGGCGAGCTGGTTGAGCGGGTGGTGCTGGGCTTGACGCTGCCGTGTGGCATGCTGCACGCAGATGGGTGCTGTTTCCCAGGGCCCTGTGCTGTGGCATCATAGGGAGAGTGCATCTCGCTGTGGATCAAGGGCAGCAGAAAGCCTGCTCAGCTCCAGCTCAGTGGCGCTCAGCACTGCTTGTGGGGTGCAGCCTTCGCTGCAAGTCTGAGTGCCGTTGCCGATCTGCGAATAAAGAGCTATTTATGGGTACTGTGCAAAACCCCAGAGTTACCTCAGGGAAGGGCCTTCCATGCACCTCACCAGTGGCTGCCAAGTTGATTATGTGTTTCTCCCTGAATTGCTAAAATAATAGTAGTAATAATAGTGGTGAATGCCCATTTATGCAGCGTTTATGATGCAGACATTTTCTAAAGTGCCAGGCTGTAGGTCTCATACCTGTGAAGCCGGCACTGCTGGCAGGGGTTCAACTGCGTTTCCATCAGCTCTCTCACCAGCTGCCTTGCTGTGTCATGTCAGGATACGTGCCGGTATTCCATTAAGTCACCCTTCTGAAGCCCCATTCCATGGGGTACTGTGGCCTTTTTGTAAGAAATGCACAAGAAGAGCTGCATGCATCTAGTGCTCGTCTGCGGGAGACACAGACATGCAGAGTGGAGCTGATGGTGACCGTCTCTGCAAGGGCCCGGGAGGAGCAGGTGCCTCAGTGACCTCAAGGACTTCCTCTAGCAGCTTCTTCGTGAGGGTGCTGGTGTGGAATTCACCTGGTCATGGAGAGAGCTCCTCATGTAGAATTCAGATTCCTGGACCATTTAATACAGTGCATATTCAAGTACATTGCAAGATTCTCATTACCAGAGAGTAATGTGAATCTTTCCCATTGAGGCTTTGGATGGTCGCCATTCCACTTAGGTGGTGACTTAAAAGGACTGGATTATCTCCATCCAGATTAACTAAGAATAACAAACATCAAACTCAGGTTCACGTGTCCAGCCACACAGTCGTTCTCTGCCTCCTGCACTGGCACGGACACATTTTCTGCTCAGTCTGTTTGGACCTATCCTGAGTGGGGTTTTATGGGTCTGATATTGTGTGGTTCCCACTGCGTCATGATGAGTGTCCACTTGTCTGGCTGTGAAAAATGCTATAATAGAGTAATTATATTAGACTTGGTTTTGGCTCATTGGTAGAGAGAACAGTTTTTATTTATCTCTTATACATTTGCTTTTCCTAAAATGGGAGTGCATTAGGTGCCTGTGAAATGATTCTAAAAACATCCATTTTCTCTTAATTCTAGGGTAAGGGTTTTTTTGGGAAACAGACCTGTGTGTGTGTGGGGGAAATCATTTTCCCTCCACCCTTCTGAGTTCTTGGCTGAAACCTCCTGTAATAAAAGACGGATTTACAAGAGAAAAATTTATTAACACATAACCCTTTATGTGTACATGGGAGATACCAGGGAAAATGAGAATCACCCTGAGTCAGCCTGAGCTGCCAGCTTAGATGCCTTATTAGATAAAGGCGTGTGGGGAGGTGCGGCTGGGGGCGACCAGCAAGAGCCTGGTGAACACAGGGTTTGTCGTGCAGATTTACGTCGGGCCTTCTCACTGAGTTTCCCAGGATTTAGAGCCATCTTACCTTCCTGGATCAGCGGACACACCTTTTGATGGATTTGCCTTTTTAACCGTAGATTTCCCTACAAAAGGGCCCCCTCCACTCTTGCCTGAGAGCCCCCCGTCTCTGTTTCCCCGGACAGCCAGCTCGCAGGTCCCCGTGCCGGGAGGCGTCTTTGGGTGCTTGTTCTGCCCCCTTTGCCCCTTGGGGCCTCAGAACAACACGGAAGCTGATTCTTGGTGTGTTCCTGGAAACGGTGCCTTCTGTCTAGCAGCCTTGCGACCAGGAGCGGGCTACTGCCTCTTGTCCTTGCCCCTGACCTGCTGCGGATGTAGGGTCACTAAGGGGTCGCCCACCCCACTTGCAAGAAATCCACATTTCTCTAAACTAACTGTGTTCAGCTGGCTGACTGAGTCTGTTACCTGAGGGGACAGAGACCAGGTATATTAGAAGCTTCGGAGTCTCCACATTGATCTTGGGTGTTAGGGCTCATGGCTTGTGGTACGCAACTGCCTCTCTGTTTAAAGAAGTGGAAATAACAGTACATGTGTAGTAATTCTAACAAGTTTAAAATTACTTTACAAAGAAATACTATGAAAGCATCAACTTGCCATGTGAAGTAATTTTTAATGCATCTTCATTTGAAAGGCCATGCATGAACAATATGCCACCTTTCACTGACTCATACTCCCAACCAGGTGTCTGAATGAATGGACTTTGTTAGGTTTTAGGACAAATTAAGGCAGTCATCCTATCCTCTATGAACAAAATATCTCAGCCTGAGGGTACCCAGTTAGTTACAGAGCTGCTCTGGGCAGGAGCATGTGTCTCCTAGATGGAGTTTGGCAGGTGTTTCTTGATTGAATTTGTAAGGTTTGGTCTCTTATAAAAATAAGTAGATAAATAGATGAATACCATGAAGTCAAGAACAGTGAGACAGTGTTATGAACTATATTCACATACTGTTTACTAAGTTGATTGTCCAAATTGTAATCATAAGCTTACTTAGCCCAGAAAATCTTGAACATGAAGCTGGGCTCTTCGGGGAAGACATCAACATTCAGTTCATAGGATGGAGCCTCCTGGAGCAGGGCGGGCCTCGCCCACGTCCATGTCCTCGCCCAGCATGTCCCCGGCCCACTTCTCAAATACATGGAGGAGAAGCTGATGGTGGCAGGCGGTCCTCTCCCGCAGCCCAGGAGCTTGGCTCCCCTCTGTTGGCCTCTCCGGTGGGAAGGGCGGCCCCGCGGGCATCCTGCCCATCGTCTGCTGCCTGGGAAACCATCAGAAAGCCTCTGCTACATCCAGAGGAGGCAGAGTGTGACTCCCCACCGCCCAGTGTGCTGTCAGTTCTCAGCCCTGTTTGCCTCCTGCACTGAGTAAATCACTCAGGTGCTCGGTTTTGTACTTTGTGGTTGATCCTGTTTCAGACTCATCACATAGATTTTTGAGATGTTGTGTTTCTCAGATGTCAAGCTGAAAACAGAGTGACTGCAGCCACCCAGGGCACTGAGCTGGAGGAAGGGGATAAGCTCGGGGTGGCTGGCTGGCCCAGGGACATGTGCAGGGGGAGGTGCGGGACGTATTGGCAGCAGGAGCCTGTGGGCTGCTGAGTCCCGAGTGTGTTTTGGGAGAGGGCAGAGGGTCTGTCCACCCCACTTCATCCACATGGAAAAGTGTGTGACACACGCTCTCCCCAAACACCCACGCAGCGTGCCTCCAGTTTCCATCTTTCTTGGGAAAAGCACGTGTAGGTCAGACCAGGCAGCTGATGTGCTTTTCCCAGGCCTGTGATTCAAAGGCTGAACCTCTCCCCCTCCACCTCTGCAAAGAGTTGTAGTTTGCCTGGCATAGAAATAGGCCGTTGGGCACCACCTTTGTGACCGTCTTCCAGGGTCCAACCACGTTGGCAGATCCCTGTTGCATAAGCCTTGTGTCACCTTAGTCAGGGTCCAGGAGTTCTGCGGAGATGTCCCCAAGCAGGCTGCGTCTCTCACTTAAAATATTCTTTCACTTTTAAGTCATTTCAGCTGTAGAAGTTCTCGTTGGCTGTTAAAGGGACCTCTTACTTTTTTTAAGAAAGAGCAGTTTATTAACATTTCTATAAATAATCCATTTTATCGCCATGTTTTAATACACAAACGTATATAAAGCTTTCAAAAAATTTTTAGCCATATTGCTTTTAATTTTTTTAAATTTTGGATTGAATTATTCCAGCTTTGTTGAGGTGCACTTGACAGCATACTGCACGTATTTAAGGTGACTAGTGCACTGCTTCTGTGTGAGTGTGACTTGTGGAGGAGCCTCAGTCAGGCTAGGCGGCTTCCCCACCACCTCACACACTTAGAGCCCACTCTCTCGGCAGATTGTAAGCATGCGATGCAGTGTGACTAGTCACCAGGCTGCACGGTGGGGCCACACACTCATACGTTCTGCTTAACTGGGAGTTTGAGTTTGTGCCTTTGCCCACTGTCTCCGCATTTCCCATCCCGTTTCCACCAGTCTACCCTCCACTTCTATGAGTCTGCCTCCTTCCCATTCCACACAGACGTGGCATCCCAGGGCACCTGTCCTCTGACTTACTTCACTGAGCACAATGCTGTCCAGGTCCATCCATGTAGTCACAGATAGGGAGACTCCCTTCCTTTCTCTGCTGAGTAACATGCATTGCACATACACACATCTTCTTCATCCATTCATCTGGAGTGGGCCTGAGGCTGGTTCCATGCTGTGGCTGTGTGGATAATGCTGCAGTGAGCATAGGGGTGCAGGTCTCTCTTTGGGACACTGATTCCATTTCTTTTGGATAAATAAAGGGACTTATTTCTTCTTTAATGCTGCTGACATTTTAACTATCAAGGGAATCATGCATGCATCTGGGGAACTGGCTGCTGATAACTGAGGGGCTTTGCCAGGCGAGGTGCAGTGATGACTTCCCTGCACAGGTTTCGGATCCCACTCCTCATACAACTCAGGCAGCCCTGTGAGGGTGAGCATATTAGCTCCACTGTGCCGATGGGGAAACTGAGGCACCAGGAGGAGGCAGAGGTGGGCTTCCAGCCCTGCTTCATCCGGGAGTGGAACAGTGTGGCCGTGATGACCTGCCCTCTATTGGGAGACTGCCAGGCCATTCCCTGGATGCTCTAGTTCTGCCACGAGATCCTGGACATGTGAGCTGAGCTGCCTGTAAGTAAAAGAGGGCAGAGATGGTGTTTCCTCTCTAGGGGCGAGGGGCTTGTGTGAGTTGTTGGGTCTGCAGCTCCCGGAGGCAGCCGATGTACAGGGACTCTGTAACGGCTGCTGTGTCACCGTGATACGTGTACTACACAAGATTGGTGGGATGCCAGGTGCACATCGCAAGGCCAGGCCTCAAGGGTGACACACAAAAGTCACTGGGTGGCCTTGGACAGGTGGGCAGGGGCCAGGTAGGACAGATGGGAAGGCGGCCGACCATTCAGTACACGTGCACGTACACACACACAGGCTCCTGCATGCACCACACACAGGCTCACATGCACGTACAAGCACACATACACCCACACACAAGTGTCTCATGTGCTCCAGACCCTGGTATGCACATGACAGAGCTGCTTCCTCAGGGAGTGTGCCAGAGGAAGGAAGGGTGGCCAGCACCCATGGCCTGGAGGGGCTGCTGGCCAGGGGGCTGTGGGCAGGACACATACGTGTCGTGGAGCATGGCTGGTGTGACGGCTCAGGGAAGGAACAATGCATGCTTGCGAGAACATACATGCCTTTGCTCAGGGATGCAACTGGAGAGACACGGAATTTCCTAATTTGCTCTTTCAACCCTGAATGGAGTAGAACTGTGTGAAAGATGTGAAGAAATATGGTTCAGCAGGAAGAGCTGAGTTCATTGCACAGCTGAGTAGCTCCGTGGGGTGCGGCCTGTGAACACCTGTAGGTGTTTGGCAACTCCCTGCTGCCCACCGAGCTGGGAGCTGCCAGTGGTTGAGTAATGTCCTTGAGGGAAAGGGTGATAAATTACCTGAAGCAGGCCAGTATTTACTTGGGAAAGCAGAAGACTCTACTGCCTGTGAACCCTTGGCCACGTGATACGTGCCTTCAGAAATCACGGTGGGCGGAGGGAGCCACCCCTTCTCTGTCTCTTGACAACCAGGTTGAGAATATCTCTGGAAGGAAGCCTTAGGGCCCCTGCTTCCTTTTCACTCCAGGATCATCTCCATAAATGAGGACTCTCCCGGGTCTGTCGGGACTGAGGGCCATGGGGGTCTTGACAACGGGAACATGGGCCTCATTGCCTCCTGGGCGCTCCTCTGCACTTGGCAGTTATTTTTGACACAAGGACATTTACCAACAGGGTGAGCTGATTCTGGTGATCCCGAACAGGAGTGAGGTAGCAGCTCATTCCAGTGGGAACCACAAGTGCTCGTGGGCTCCGGGGTCACAGGCCAGCTCCCAGCTGCTGGGGTTAATTTAAAGGGGGGTGATCAATAACTGTTCAGGGAATACACTTTGCCGGGTTCTCTGCAGGTAGAGAGTTGTATGTTTCCTTGACTAAGTGATTGAATCTGGAGGGAGGAAGGCAGGCACCACCTTTGTTATTTACAGATGGGCCCGTCCATCTGCCGAGAAAGCCCGCTTGCTGGCAGGGATGGGGTCCTCCTGCTCAAGCGGGAGAGAGAACCGCGAAGTGAGCTGAGGACTGGCCTCCCATGTTTCCCTTGGAACAAAAGCAAGGTGGTAACGATGGCTTGAATGGCTGTGAGAAATGGGCTCTGGGTTGCCCACCACACGGCTCTTTGTACCCCAGCAATGCAGGATATGCATAGCTAACACCAAGGCTGGCAAGTTCCAGTGCCTTTAACACGCAGCACCTTTCCCTCCATGGCAGTGTGGTGGTGCCCAGTAAGAAGTTAGGAGTTACTGCAGGGGCCGGGCGTGGGTGTGGGGGCAGCAAGCCTTGATGTGAAGCCTGCAGAGGGATGCCCGGACATTTAGGGCGCGTTTGGGAAGACACGTGCCTATGTGGGAAGAGCGGGAAGGTGAGTGGAGCAGCTCTCTGCTGCTGGCACACCAGCTTCTCCCACTCCATGGTCTTTACAGGGTTCTCCTAGCTCAGTGTCATTCCCAGCTGAGTGCCCATGTTCACCAGCTTTCTGTGAGCCGGGTAGGTGGCAGGGACCACTCCTCCCTCCTTCCTGGGTACACACAAGCTTATACACATACATGTGTGAGTGACCCATCAGTATTGCCAAGCAGTTCTGAGCAGTTTGGAGACAATCAGGACTCCGAAGGGCGCTCTGATCTCTTGCATTTGTGTAAATATTTGTGCTCATGAGTGTTCATGTTGTATAGTCTCAATTTTATCAAGCCCAGTGGCTATGGCAATATGCTTCTACTTTCATAATTTTAAATTACAGGTTGCTCAGTTGATCATTTGGAAAGTTCACCTGTACTGTGCCTTGTAAAGCAATATGTTTGTAAGTTGTGAAAGCAGGAGGAGATGTTGGGCTGAAATTGTCAAGTTTCTTAATGTCTGTTTTGACTAGGAGCTCTGCTGCATGATTTTGTGTCAAGCAGAGTAAAAGTAATCTTTTTTTCCTGGTGCTGCTTTATAGTTAGGTTGTAGGGAATCTTCATAAAACATGCCCGCAATGCATCTTTGATTCAATATTCATATATTCGCACACACACCAAATTTCAAGGCCATGTTTAAGGGGAATAAAAAAAGGTCCCATAAAGAATGACAGCTTATGGGCTTACTTTTAAATAGAGGCTCTGGTAAGCCTTCAGCTATTTCAGACTTCCAGCTCTTTAATAAATCAGAGACTGACCACAACCACCTACATTTGTCTCTGAGGTTCACTGCTGGCATTCATAGGTAAGATGACAGTAGCACACTTTTTTTATTGTGGTAGAAAACATGCAACAGTGTTGCCATTTTGGCCATATTTACAGTAGAGCTCAGTGATGTTGAGTATGTTTGTGCTGTGCAGCTGACCCCCAGAACTTTCTCTTCTCAAAGCACTGAAACTCTACACCCACAAAGTACAAGCTCTCCTTTCTTCTCCCCCATCCCCTGGTACTCACCAGCCTACTTTCCATCTTTATGAATTTGACCGCCCAGGGACCTCCTGCAGGTAGAATCACACAGGACCTGCCCTGTTGTTTCTGGCTTACTTCATTGAGTGTGATTTCCTGAGGTTCACCATGTGATGAAATTTCCTCTCTTTTTAAGGATACATAATATTTTGTCACATGTGTATTCCACTTGCTCTTTATCCATTCATCTGTCAATGGACATCAGAGGAGCTTCCACTATTGGCTGCTATGAACATGGTTGTACCAACCTTGCTTCATAATCCTGCTTGACTTCTGAGTGACACTCAGAAATGAGCTCACTGGATCTTATGGCATTAGTACTGCTTTTAGTTTTTTAAGGGACGTCTTTTACATAATGGCTGCACCATTTTACATTCCCACCAAGTTACAGGAGCCCATTTTTGACACGTGGTATAAATTGCTACGCATCGTTCCATTGCCCAGGCTCACTGGGCCAGGCCGGTCAGCTTTTCTTGTAGATCCACTTCAGGGCAGAAGACATTTGCCATCTGCATGTGTGGGTGTGCAGCATGTTCAGGAAACATTGTGTGACCTTAGAAATACAGTTATTTCATTTTGAGGGTAAATGGCCTTCAGAAAAGCCTAATACTAGAGAAAATTAGAATTGAGGTTTTGAATGATTGAAAATTTCTCAATCATTCCTAATGAGTTTAGGGTAGGCTGAGCCTTACATAGTTTGATGTGAAGATTTGTGAAAATGTAGAGGCCATGTGAGATGTGTGTTTTCCAAAGGTGCATGTAAACATACACTATACATCTTGGAGGCTCGTGTAAATATATACACACACTTGGGAGGAGAAACACATGCATGCGTTAGTAAAAGTGAAGCTGCTGGCCTGGGTTAGCCAACTGGTAACTAGCGGAGTGCAGGTGGGGACAAGGGAATACAGGAGAGCAGAGTCTTGCAAGTAGTTAGAAGTTGACATGTGTGGGAAGGCACAGTGCAAAGACACCGTGCGGTTGTGTGGGATTGGGATACCAGGGAGATATTTTCATTTTGGCAGTTTTGTTCAGAGCTGGACTAAGTTATTGAAATTTTATGTGAAGCATTACTTAAATAGTTGTTCCTACGGATTATGCCACATGCAAAATAATCTGAAGAAGAATCTCAGATATTTAATTTATAATCTTAAATCATGAATCAGATATTTATAGAAATGGGAGAGAGAATTTTGGCAGGCTTTTAATTGTAAATCATAAAATATTAAGTTTAAAAACAGGTTTCTTCCCCTTCTCCCCAAAGCACAATATTTTGGCTTATATAAACTTAAAATTTTCTGCCTCTATTTTTGGCTATCTGTGTCAACAAGAAGTGTTCCTGAATGACTCTGTTTTAGTAGGTGGATATCAATAAGTTATTATGTATCAGTGGGTTCATTTAATTCCTGGATATGATAATTCTTATATATATATTTATAAGCTGATTTCTGTCTTACCAGAAATTCTGAGTCAATAGTCCTCTTACCCCAAAGAGCATTTAAAACTTATCTCCACAAATCACCCTGATATGACTAGACTTTATCAGAGTGAAGTAGGAGACAGACTATCCATATTTATCTTCCCAAAAGGTTGGCGTTCATGGTGTTTGAAAAAACTGACATTAAAAGTGGGAGAGTTCAATCCATAAAAGAGTTGTGTCCACTGTGTCTGAAGTGGGATTTATTTAGGGTTTATTTTTTCAGAGACTCAATAAACCTAGCAAATAAGCATTAATTTATTCTTGAAGTGTTACAGCTTTTGCCTCCAATTAATGCTTGACTTACCCAAGCCAGCCCTTGGGAGATACTTGACTTACCCAGGCCGGCCTGTGGGAGATGCCCCTGCGGTGCACCTCTCAGGCCATTGCAACTCAGCCTAAGATGGCTAAGGTTTCCTGCTTTTTCCTAGGGGGACATGTCTGATGGCTCCCTCACCTGCATGGAGGCAGGTGGCAAGAGGTGGGGCTCACACAGCCTTTTGGTCCTGATGGCCTGGGCTCCAGGGCAGGCTGAGGGCCAGACCAGAAATGTCAACCAATTGTGACCCAGGCCACTGGATCACCCTTGTTCCATGCTGTTGCCGTTGCTTGATTCATCTTTTGGATTTGGCCCTATGGATATTTGACTTGGGTAAACTTTGGATCCATGAAAAGGTTGGACAGAGTATACCCGGCCCCAGTCACTTCAGCACAGTGCTCTGTGATGTCCCCTTTATGATGGGAGAGTTCACCCATCCCACAGGACACCTGTGGTGGGGCTCAGGATGAAAATCACCCCTTCCACTTAGAGAAAACACAAAGTTACATTTACGAACAGAACTTATAGAAAAATAGACAAAAAGAAAATTTGATTTCTTTATCGCTACCAAGTTTGTCAAATTTATTATTTAATATTTAAAGAATTAAATAAAAACATGTAATGAGTTTCTGGTTTGGTTAATCACCAAACACTGAGTATAGACTGTTTTCTTAGCCCTATATTACCTATTTGTGAAATATAGTAAAAAAATGTACTGTCCTTAAGGCATTTAAAATATGCCCCCCTGAATCTGTCCACAATGCAAATTTAATTTTGACTGGCAATTCTTTGAAAACTAAAGATAGATACAGTTTATTTTAATTGAGATGAAAACACAGTTTAAAACCTTAAAAATCTGCAGAGGTAATTTAGGCTACAATTAATGAAGATTATCCTAAATGTAACACTTTCTCAATGTAGGAATGATTCAACCTCAGAAGCCATACTTCATTTCATTATCTAAATGCCATTGATAATGAGATATATCACTAGTTTATGCATTACTAAGAAAAAAATGCTGCTAATAAAATTATGACCCAATGCTTCCTTATCTTTAAAAGTTATAATTTGTACATTTTAAAGAGTTCTTATGGCTTACTTAGATGTAGATTTTAATCTACATAGCTCTTTACATGCATATGTGAATGCAGTTGACCCTTGAAAAATGAGGGGCTTGGGGTGCCAATCCCCTATTCAGTTGAAAATCCAGGTGTAATGTTTCACTCCCCAAAATCTTAACTGCTGAGAGCCTACTGTTGATCAGAAGCCTTACTAATAAACAGTTGAGTAGCACAGGTATTATATATTTGTATTATCTACTGTATTCTTATACTAAAGTAAACTAGAGAAAAGAAAATAAATTTTTGAATTGTCAAAGACCCTCCACAGTTCAGACCCATGTTGTTCAGGGTCAGCTGTGTACAAGTGTGTGTGAGAAACTGGTAAAGGTATTCCTAAAACTCATTCACAGAAGCTGCCTTTACTGAACCCTAAGTCACTCATGAACGCCCAACTTTCCACGGGCAAGGCGGTGTGCTGTCCAGGGAGCTGAAACGTCAGCGTTTGTAATGCACGGGCACCATCCTGAATTCTTGATTTTACAGGTGTCAACAAAATATCTGCAGACAGTAGTCTTTCTCCAGAGGTCCCTGTAGAGTTCTCCAGAGAAACAGAATCAATATGGTATATAGATATAAATAGAAAATAGATAGATACACAGAAAGAGATTAATTACAGGAACTGGCAGGTTTGGACCCAGGAGAGCTGGGGGCATAGTTCCGTTTGAAGGTCTGCGAGCCAGAAGCTCAATGTCCCGGGACAGGAGAAGAGGGATGTACTGGCACAGGAAGACAGGGGTCCTCCCTTCCTCCACCTTTTGCCTTGGAGGGGGCGGGGTCCTCCTTTCCTCTGCCCTTGGTCCTGGTTCAGGCCCTTGAGGCCTGGGTGTTGCCCTCCCCACACCAGGGAGGGCTTATGTGCTCAGTCCTCTGATTCAGATGCTCACCTCTTCCAGAGACACCTTCTCAGACACACCCAGACACGCTGTTTCCCCAGCTTTCCAGATGTCCTCCGCTCCATCAGGCTGGCTTGCGCTACCCATCACAGCCCTTAAATGGCACATTGCTGAAACAGCAGGGCTTGGAGTTGCCCTGTCACGGCACGAGGATGATCGGTAATGCTGGCCTGGTCCTCTCGTTGAGCTTGCTCTTAACTTTTCAGATGCACAGCTGCAGAACACTAGGATCTTCTTTCAGATGATGACCTGCCAGCCCCATGTCTTTCCCAGTATTTAGTACATCAGCCTTGCACATGGAGGTAAAACTCAGAGGTAGCATGTTCCTCCTTTCTCACAAGCATTAAATACCCTAGATCTTTATTTTACTAAAAAAAAAATGCATTTTTTTGATGAGTTCTGATGGGTTCCCATTTAGCCCGAGCTGCCAGCCCAGAAGCCCCTGAAGACACACCTGAGCACCGTGCTTCAGAGGGCACCCTGAAGGATCCGCACGGAGAAGGAAGTCGCAGTGGCCTTTTCATTCTTGCTCTCCTTTTGCGACTGGGACTTTAAGAATACAATACAGAAATGTCTTACTTACATTCATACTTTAGAATGGTTTAAAATTTTAGAAAATGTGAAGCCTTCTCTTCTACATTGTCTCATTTGATAACCAAAACCAAACCAAAAGCAAAAAAAAGGCCTAAAGCAAAAACCTTATGAGGGGAGCAGCAAAGGCTCCTTATATCCATTTCACAGATGGGAGGCTGAGGAGCTGTGGGCCAAGGAGGTGCGACTGGCACTGTGCCATGGAGCGAGGGGCTGGAGCCTCTGCAGGATCGAGGCCCTGACTGAACCGGGCTCCTTCAGTGTGGGAGGGGCAGGGCCAGGGGGGGACTGGGACCCAGAGGGGCGAGGACCCTCCGTGCCCTCCCCGGGGCTGCTGTGGCTCGCCATCTCCTGTCTCCCACCTGTCTCTGAGGGGGCTGTGCGGGTGCCCTTTGTGTCCAGGAGGACTTCACTGGAGGTTTCCTGTCCAGCTTCAGAGAGTTTATTAAACATGATGAGGACATCTACAGAAATTAAGCCCTTCATTATGCTCACTTTTGCTCTGGACTTACATCGTCATTTTCATCCCAATTGCGCTCACTCAGAAGTAAAATTCAGGTATCTTTTTTCCCAAAGGTGAAACTCTGGAGTCTGCTCCTGTAGATGTTAACCATTCTCTCAACCCCAACTCGATTTTCATTCCCATCCTGCCTGAGCGCCTCCAGGCAGGCGTGTGCTGTGCCCATCTCAGGCATAAATTTGCAAGGTCACGTATTTGGTTGGGTTTTAAGAATGGTGTCACTTGGGCTGCCGGGAGAAGCAGGCCTGCTCTGTGATCGGGGCGCTCATAGAAGTTTCCTACGTGCTGGTGGTGCGGCTGTCCACCGGGTGCGGCCCTAATGAGAACTCCTGCTCTGGGCCTCTGGGAGGGAGAAGAGACCAAAACGGGCAGCAGCCGCAGTTTGTTCAGAATGAGAAGCCGTGCTGTGTCAGGGCCTCAGCCCTGATCAGGTGGCCCGAGGGCCGGAGCGGGTGCGGCATTAGAGACCCAAGGCTGGCTGTGGGGACCAGGGACTTAGGAAGCGCGTCGTGGCGACGCTGTAGCTGAGCTGCGCGGAACGGGTCCCTTTGCCGATGGGCAGGCTGGTGGGGAGCTGTGCGGTCCTGGGCTGGGGCCGGGGGCCAGGTTCCCATCCTTGCTCTGGCTCCTGGGGCATTGAAGCGGCCTTGCCTGCTGTGGCTGGAGGAGCCCCTGGGTGACTCCCTGGTCACACCCGGCAGCCGGGAGACATGGGCTTGCGGTTTGCCAGTGGTAATGCCTTTCCCCTTAGCTTGGGTTAACCAACGGAACTCTTTGTCATGGAAAATCTAGAAAAGGATTTTATGCCATTGCAGCCATCCAGACTGCATGGTGCTACTTAGAACATGACTTAAAGACCTTTGTGATGTGTGTTCACTGCATTGGTAGGAGACCAACACAAGACACTCAGGTGGTGAGATTCTGGTCTGTCCAAAAGGACTCCCGTCATGGCTGCCCTTGGCAGAGCTGATCTGCTCCCACAGCGAGAGTCCTGCTGGACGGATGGCTCCACGACTGCGTGGCCTCTGCGCAGGCTGCTGTATGCTCCCTCACTGCTCTGAGTATATTCACAGTGCTCCACATTTATTTTGCTTGTGCCTTTTTCACAGTGTTGTTACTTAAAAATTTTAACTAGCTTTTTCTGTTGAAAATAGTGCTGTGATGAATATGCTCACTTAGATTTTGCCATGACCACGAACACTTCTCTGGGGTCTCTGGGGTAATTCCCTGTTGGAAGTGCATGAAAGGGCTGGCTGAGTTGTGCTTGTGGATTAAAATGGCCAAATTACCACCTAGAAACATCCTGCTGAAATCATTGTGTCCTAAGGTTTGAGGTAAAACACCAGGAATGAATCCACAGATCTGTCATTCACAGGCTCTGGGACCTTGGACTTGACCTTTCTGGGGTCACAGTGACTTCACCCTCAGAAGGCTGGGAGGGGGGCTCAATGCGGTAAGATGCAGGGAAATGCTTCACATAGAGACCTATTCAGGGAACCTCTATCTTAAACGTATTTTGACTAAACCACATCCTCTGGGACAAAAAATGCTCCCAGCATGCTTCAGTTACTCAGTCTCCAGTCATCTCTTCTCTCCCCCTTCTCCACATTCTTTTCCCGCATTTCCTTATATAATAGTTGATCCAACTCCTTAGTCCCTGGGAAATGAGCCAGGCACATCCCAAGGATACCTCCTTCTGCCCTTCTGCCTCTGATGTTCTGCGGCCCGCAGGCCCCATGCTGGCTTTCAGGATCAAGGACATAGGCCACCACCTAAGTTTCAGGAGGACCTCCCGAAAGCCACATTTGTTCAGAACGTTTTGAAGAAATTTATGGTGGTTTCCAATCCATTGTCACCTATTAAGACAATTTTGTCAAGAAATTCCCAAAAGAGATTTTTAGAAGCCAGATTCCCTTTGGGCTAATTCCCAAATGAAACAGTAAAGGTGTGAGTGTCTGATAATGAAGTGATTCAGCCTGTTCAGCCTGCCCTGATTACAGCAGACAAGAGAGCCCTTAGTACTTGGAACTTTCATTCCACTTAATGTGGAAGCCACTCCAGCCTCTGAGATGCTCGCAGAATGGCACAGCCCGCCAGCCCCCACTGGGCTGAGCTTTCTTCAGACCTTGCATTCTCTGGCCTTAATACCCTTTGGAAAAGAACCAATTATTTAGAAGTGTGCTCGTGCTTTTGCAAAATACTGCAGGGAGGATAAGATGCCCTTGAACTCAGCCATGCGTCTGGGATAGTTCACAGCCTCGCACTGAGCATTAAGAGTTGAGAACATCCTGCAGGGCAAGGCCAGCCTTTTGTCTGCTCTTTTCCTGTGCCTGGTGTGATAGCCTGGGTAGGAATTGGGGACATTTATCACACTTGCTTATCCTTAAAGGGGAATTCCATCTCAGCAGCTCAACAAAGACCTGCTACTAATGGCTTCCTGGACATGGCCTCAGATTCAGAGTGGGTAAACACCACACAGATTGACCTTCATAGGAAAAGTACTTCATAGTTGCATATGTGAGTGACTTTTGCTTGGTAATATATTGCTACAAAATTGACAGTGAGCTGGATCGCATTTCATGTGTTACTAATTGCAGCCCGAAGACCGCCTCATTGCACAGACCAGACCCTGACTAAAGGGTGGCGCCCTGTCCTAGTGCTTCTTTGGTAACGTGGACGATGTGTGCCTACGGGGTCCAGAGGATGCGACGTGCACAGGGCTCTCTTCTCAGGGGCTGTCCCTGCAAAGGGCTCCTTTGTCAGAGTTCTCAGGAGTCTCGTGGGGTTCTGAACGTGAGGTCGGTAATGAAATCCAGGTCTCTCTTGCCACGTTCAACAAAAACTAACACGGCCTATCAAGCTCAGTCTCTAGGATCTCTTACTATCATTTGTACCGTAAGTTCCTCAGCTCAGTGCTGAGTTTCTAGGAAAGCAGAGAGATAATGGATATCCATCAGAGTCAGATGGTGACACTACCTCTGCATTCTTTCTGTGCCTTACGAAGCTCCTCTGATCAGCATCTGCTCAGACAATGTTCATTAAGCTCCTCATGGGCCTGGCGCCATGCACGGTGATATTCTCTACAGTTACCTCATTGTGCTGTGTTTTCAAATGTACCTGACCAATTTTGTTGTGAAATCAATTTCTTCTGGTTAACAAAATAGGTTAGTTTTGCACTAATTAAAATCACAAGGTAATTGAATTTGTCATTTCGATGAAAGTCGTTCAAGAGCCATAAAAGGCCCAGTGTCTGGTGTCACTGCAGCCGGGAAGAAATGTGCCAAGTCCCTTGGTCATCACATGGGAAGGGCGGCTGCACGTGGGCACTCGCAGCAGGTGGCTGTGTCTGGGTTCTCTGGGCCTAAGTAGGCCCTGTGAATGTGCATCACTTAGAAACAGGCACTTCACTTCCACAAAGACAGTCATTATCCTTGATATTAGCTGCCCTTTGTAATTGCTCATTTTGTTGTATTTTTCTTCCCTGAAGGTTCCCCGAACAGTGAGTCAGAAACTTTCTAATGTAGATAGTTAAAATTCTCATTGTAAATTATGAAATAGTTGTTTGAATTTAGGACTTTCTGGATCCCCCCCAACTCCCATGCCAAGAGGAAAATCACTGAATGTGAAAATGTATCAACTATTTCAATCGGGTGAGAGTATTTAGACGAGCCTACGTATTCATATGGACCTCAAGGGCATTTGCTGTTGGCCTGCGAGCAGGCAATGCAGCAACAATAAACAGTGTAGTTGCCTTGTCATGCTTACAGACAGCCGGCTGTTCTGTCGGCACTTAGTGCATCGCCTCGTTATCCATGGCACAGTCTCTCGTGGGGCATAGTGTTGGCGCCCACAGGCTGAGTAAAGAAGTTGGAAAATGCAGGCAAGGTCACACTGCTCTTGAACCCAGGTCTGTGCACTACACTCTTGGCCACCTGAACCAAGAGTTGCTTGTTCACGAACACAAAGAATTTGGGCTCCAGTGTCCAAAGGAGAGCAGCCAGGAGAGTAAACAGTTTCTCTCAAGTGATGGCATGGTTCTGAAGGGCCGTGTGACAAGGATGTGATGACGGTGTGCCACTGACCCCTCCCCAGAGGAGCTGCCACACTTGGGACATGTGTGTGTGTGTCCAGGTGTCACAGAAAAGGTGACAGCCAAAGCCCTGACGGCAGCACCTTTGAGAGGCGGAGGCAGGACATGTGGGCCTGGTGCTGGCTGGCTGCACCATGTGGTCGCACCGCGGCGCAGGAGGCTGCTTCACACGTGCGCAGCGTCCTGCAGTGTTGTGATGGGTGGGCGAGTGGGGTCGAGCATAGACAATGCCTCTGGTGCAGAGTAGAAGCTTTGTAGCTGTTGACTCTAGGGCTAAGGATTGATAAAATCTCCAGCAGAGACATGCACCAGGACAACCAGTGTGGATTTCAGGTATATACATGGCATATGTTGTTATTGCATTGCTTAAAATGTAAGATATCACATGCTATATCTTATGTAAGATCTTATGTATCTTATATATATTAATAGTTGCTTAACATTTGACATCATGTATCTTATAAGATCCCATATATATAAGATGTATATTGCATATTAATATATGATATTAGTATACAGAGTACATTGATAGAATTACCCAAGATATAAGATTATCCTTAAGGAACTCATAACTTAAACTTTGTAACTCAAAATTCCACAGATTTGTAATAGTTGCTAAAATACATAATCATCTCTTTATTCAAAAGAAATCCTAACCTATCTGGGGACATAAACTCATTTCTTTAAAAAAATGTGAATCTAGATATATTTTCAAAGTAACTAGAGGAAATTGTTTACTTCTTTTTATGCTCTGTGGATTTTTATCTTACTATCAGTAGATTTATCTATACCCATATACTTGACTGATTGAAATCCTATTTCCCAAGAATATACAAAATTTTGATAAAGTAACTCTGAGTCCCCTGAAGGAAAAAAAGAAAACATGTATGCATACTTTAAATGTAATGTAAAATACTTATTTATGTAATTTCACACATACGCATATGTATAAAATCTGCAGTATTTCTTCCATACATTAGTAAAAACAGCATGAGCAATTTCCTTTCTTGGCACCCACTGGGGAGGCTCAAATATTTTCTCAGGATACATGAAACAGACTGCAGAGGTTTGTAAAGCAAAACAAACATGTTTAGGAAAACTAGGTATACTTATCTTCAGTTAAGATTGTGTATCTGGTGGATTTATAAGGTTAGTGGAAATGTATTAACACAATGATTATATTGTAAAAGCCTGCTTGGTGGTTTGAAAAGATTAGATTACGTAAGAGTCAGCCTGTTGGCAGTGAGAGTGCCTTTCTGGCCTGTGGGGGAAGAGTCAGCCACCCCACTGTTAACGCTCAGTTGCTTTGTTCTCACACCTTCCTTTCTGCCTGGAGAGCGGCACCCGTGGAGGACTGAGGAGACATGTAGTTTCCACACAGATTGGGCAAATTAGTTGCTTAATTTATGTCAAGAAGAGTAGATTATGAATCTGTAACCTGTGACATAGGAAGTATCTACCTAAAAACTGGAGCCGTGATGGCATGAATGTCAGCGGTACGCTTTGGTCCCTGATCTTTGCCTCTGATCACTGCAGCAGAGTGAGCAGAAAGTAAACTTGGATGTTTTACTGGCCCCGGGGAGCTCTGGGACGCACGCCGGCCATGACCATGGCCTCCCGTCTCCTGCAGACTCTGCAGGCCTGTGTGACCACTGGTTCGCGCCATGCCACTCAAGACCTTCTTGCAGAAACGTCTAGAATCCTTTCTCCAAGCATTTGCCCCATTATGACTTGGGGCTCACCCCTGCTCCGTCTGGCTAGACAGGGCTCCATCCCTGACTTGGCAAATCCAGATTGTGACCTAGGCCCAAGATAGTGAACACCCTGATGTACTTACTCACAGGGACAGTCGGCCGCCCCCACCAGAGCACCCCCCAAGACTTCTGTGGGAGCTCCCAGGATGGAAGGGGGATTTCCGTTGGCTGGAACCTTGGGAGTGCAAGGCCAGCTCTATTTGTCCCTGTGCTACCCTGAAGGCTCGGCTCCGGTAGAGAGCTCCCTGTGGGGTAGAACTTGGCCCTGCTGACTTCATGGGGGCCCTCGCAGCAGTGCCTTCTAAGCTGGCCCACCCTCTCTGCTTTCAGGGGTAACACAAGTTCCCTTTAGCCCCAAGCCTTTTTCAGCACCCAGAGCCATCCTAACTGAGACCCGTGCTGAGCATTTGTCCTCTGTGTTTTTCCCTGTGCTCTTCCCCTTGCCTAGAACACAGTTCCCGCAGCATCCTGCTCCTCACCAGGTCTTTCTCACTCAGGTCTTCCATCCAGCACTTCCTCTGGGGGTCTGTCCCTGCTGCTCCAGTAAACATCACCTCTTGGTATTTTGTTCTTTCAGCATCTTTCTTTCTTTTCTTTTTTTTTATAAATAGCAACTTTGATGATTTTAGTTAATTATACAAACAACACATCAAAGTTGAATATGTTGCCTAACAGGAGAGAATGTGCTGCCTTCCTCCTGTGGGGTCCTGAGCAAGCCCTGAGGGGGTTTCATGCAGAACAGAGCACAAGAGAAAACAAGTGACTATGGCTGTGAGCTCAGGGTCTGGGGCTCACCAGGCTGCTTCTGTCTGTTCTTTGCAGTCTGTGGCCTGGGGTGTGCAAGTCACTCTGAGCCTGGCATCAAGGAGAGGCCGTGGCTTCGCTTCCCCCTGCAGGGGAGGCAAAACGTCACCGTCATGTCGTAGGGTCTCCTGCTGGCTTGAGATTCTGGTTGGCACAGGACAGGCCAACAGGGAGAGCACACCGAGTGTGTGACCTAAGTTTCATGTGACAGGGAGCCTTCCTCAGGAAGTGAAGGCCCAGAGAGTGGCAGAACCAGATGCTGTGTGTCGGGTGGAGCATGGGGCCTGGGAGGCCTGGCAGTTCCTCCGTGCAGAGTTTCACGGCCTGGCCTCCCATCCTTGATGGTGAGAACATCCCCTCCCTTCTGGAATGGGAGGATGTCTTTGAGGGGCTGGTCACTGCCTCTAGGGAGAAAAAGGAGAGGGTCAGAGTGCCCATCTTGTACCTGCTGCTTTTTGAAGGGCCTTCAGCTCAAATTTTATGTCAAAGATGCACATTTTGAGGTGATATGTTCTAGGTCCCTTCATGGCGGAGGGGCTCCCGTGCCCACGCCCAGTGCTTGGTAGGGTCTCCTTCAACAGCCTTCAGTCAGAGTCGCCCCTGCTTTGCTTCGTCTGTTTCTCCCTCTGCCTCTCTCCCTCCTGCCCTCTGTCTCTCCCTCTGTCTGTCTGTCTCTCCCTCCCTCTGCCTGTCTCCCCCTGTCTGTCTGTCTGTCTCTCTCCCCCAGGACAGAAGAGTCACATGGGGCCAGCAACTGGCTCAGCTGTACCTGCGGAAACACACTCAGAACTCGGAGAAGAGGAGGACCCGGCTCCTAGGGAGGGTTCACAAGGCCTTGGAGGAGGCGGTAGGACTTGATGTAACTTTCTGAGGGGCAGAAACCTGTCCAGGAGCAGCTGAGGAAGTGCGGATAGGTCCCTGCTGACAGGAAGGGCGCCGTCAGATGGGTTTGGGCATGTTTGTGTCTGCAGCCTGTGTGGCGGAGGAGGGAGATGGACAGTGTGGTTATGGAGTGGAGGGCCACGGGCACAAATGGGCTCTGGGCAGGCTTGTCCAGCAAGAAGAATTGAGCTAAAACATCTGAAGGATTAAACTTACTCAGCATAAGGCCCCCTGTATTACTGCAGCTTCATTTATTCATTTGCTTTATGCTTCCTAGTGAAGTACTGGCTCTGTCTCCAATCGTGATTTAAAAAATTACTTGCTCGAGCTGTGGTTTTCAAATCTCACTGCACGATAGAAATGGATGTTTTTGAAACGTGGCTCTTCAGCTGCTCACACAGAATTTGGATTCAGTTGGTTTGGTGTGGAACCCACCATGTGTAGACACCACGTTTCTGGAGGTTGAGGGCCCCTGCAGCAGAGGTGCCCCAGGTGGTCCTTGGTGACAGCGCCCTGACACAGCGCACACATCAGGGGGTGAAAGCCCTTCTCCATTCAGACCAGCCGAACTAGCCAGCGTCAGCCTTCATGAAAAGTAGTTTGCTGTGGGGTTTAGTTTTAAAGCAGGCAGACATCATCCATATGGACACAAAGTAGTATAAGTACTTACACTAAGAGATGATGATTTTTGTGGCTTTTGTACAGAAAAACTGAAGATTTGAAGACTGAGCTACAAGCTATGCTAGGAAAAGAATGAATTAAATTGTTGAGGCTGGTTTTGAATTATAACTGAACCAAAAAGCATATCAAAGCAGTACGTTCTTTTTGTTCCCTTCTCTAACTTAAAACTGGGCTTCATTTGTTCACATTTGGCAAAGAGATTGCTTAGAATATTTGACCCTGAGTGCCAAGCTGAAGCAAAGTGCATTTTTAGAACTGATTTATGGGCCCCAGAAGCCCACCTGGAAACCTCTGTGGGTTGCAATGTTCTGTTTTTTTTTTTTTCTGAATTACTTTGTATCTGATTTAGTTAAGATTTTCAGCGTGGGATTTTGCATACAGATTTGCATGCATATTTCATGATCAGTGTCCTCAAACCCCAAAACCTCTCTGGAGAAAAAAAGCCCTGTACCTTTGTAGTTTGCTTAATTAAACTGGAGGGAGACAAAGGAGCTGACCCTTAATTCAATGAGAATACTTTTTACAACAAAACTTAGAGTAACTGAAAATGACGTTGAACAAAAACTCTAAAGGGAAAAAAGGTTCCAATTTTTAACTATAACATTTTTAGAAAGAATGACTTTAAAACCTGTAATTTCAGAAATCATGTCACTCTGGAAGACATGGCCAAACGCACTTCACCTCCATGCCGCGGGCTGAGAAGGTGCTCAGGTCCTGTCAGAGCAGCTGCTGTCCCTCCTGATGGTGGAGTGTGGCTGTGTGGGCCAGTCTGCACGCAACTCAGTGCGGAAACAGGGAATCTTTTCTCTTTAAAGCTGATGCCCGGTTTTCTTGGTAGATAACTGATCATTGTCCAATAAATTAGTGGCTATTTAATCTCATACCCTCTCCCAGCACGTTTTGCCCGCCTGAGTGCATTCTGGAAATGTCATCACCTCTGGCCGACCGCCTGGTGTTCTCTGTCTAGTGAACGACGACATCATTACTTGTTCCTAAAGGCCGCTTCCTCCATCCAGAAACCACAGAGCCCTTGCAGCCCCCCTTCCCCCTCTTTGTGAACCCGACTGCCGGTGCTCAGATCCCTGAGGATGATCCCACATGCCTGCCTCTCCCCCACTGCTGGGCCGGCCACTTATCGCTGGCTGCCATCCCATCCCTGGTCTCAGCTGTGCCCTGCCCACGGTTCTGCAAACTTTAAGCGGTTCTCTTCACTAGAGACAGAATGACATTTCTAAATTTTAAGTCATTATAACATTCCATGCTTAAAATCCTTGAGCAGCCCTACTGCCCCCAGAATGGGGCATTGCCCCCATGGCTTGGACTCCCTCCAGTGTCCTCCCCGTGCTTTCTCTCCCAGCACCCTCCTTCTCCACTCTGCGCTTCTGCACTAGCCATACTTATCTTGCAGTTTCTTAAATTTACTGTGCTCTGTCTGCTTTGTGGTCAGAGCTGTGAGCATTCCACTTCTGTGTGAAATGAGTCTGTCTGTCTTTTCCTCCGGGCAGCTCCTGCTCATTCTCTGAGTTGAGCCTTAGAATAGCACTTCCTCCAGGAAGTTGTTCTTACTGGGGCCAGTGGGCTCCTGGGAGCACACAGCCCATAACCATGGCAAGCGTGACTTACACACATACTTTGTCTTATCAGATTGTTAATTTTCTGAGATGAGAGGCACAAGTCATCCTGTACCCTCACTGCAGCGGGCTTATCCTCAAGGCAGTAGGAGGCCTTCACCTTTACGCCCTGCTGGTGTGACGTCAGTGTTCCTCATGCAGTCCCCTAATGAGGCCAAGTGCCCTCGCAGCTGCTCTGTGCCTGTCTTCTGGGTGTCCTGTCCTCTTCCCCTTGCAGAACCCCAAGGACATTGGGGTTTGATTAGAAATGTCCTTGCACATCCATGTGTGCTCATGCTTTCACGTTCCCGTGTCTGTGCAGTGATCACTGGGCACGCAGACGTGGAACAGACACCAGTTGGCTTACAAACCCTAGCTTATTCATGGCAGCACTGTTCACAGTGGCTAAAAATGTGAAAGCAGTCCAAGTGTCCATCCACAGAGGAACAAGCACACAGGCAAAACCGAGTATGTGCATGAGTTGGAATGTTATTCATGCCTAAAAAGGAAGGACATGTGGAGTCAGGCTACAGCAGGGTTGCACCGTGAGGACATGATGCTGAGTGAAATAAGCCCATCACAGAGGACAGATTCTTTATAGTTCCACTTTCGTGAGGTCCCAAGACTGTCACATTCATAGAAGTTCCAAGGGCTGGCAGGATGGGTGGGGAGTGCGTGTGTCATGGGGACAGAGCGTGGGTTTTGCAGGACGAAGAGTCACATGGATGCACAGTGGGGATGGCTGCATGTCAGTGTGAATGTGCTTAATGCCACTGAACTGGATGCCTAAAAATGGTGATGGTGGCACGTTTTGTGTTATATTTTACCACAGTAAACAAACAAGCAAACCCTGACTGGCATGCTTCCAGGTCCGCCTGGCATATTCATCTGTGGCCAGGTCACAAGGAATGTTTCCACCGGAGGGGCCAAGAGGACCAGTCCTGTCAAGGCCAGTGGAATTCCCTGGCTCCCTCAGGCCTTAGGCAACATCCCAGCTACTTGTCTGAGAGTCACCATAGTTTTGAAGGCCTCTCCTGCTTTAATTACCGTCTCTGGGTAATTTCAGAACGGGCATTGCCCTAATGGAGTTGTTTTCTCAGCGATTACTGCAGTGGGACACGGGGGACCCTGGCATTTCTTTGAGCCTTTGGGCCTCTGGCTTCGTGACGTGAGCACAGATGTGACGGTGCTCTGCACGTGAGCCCCAGTGTGGCCATAGCGTTGGTCTTCCCGAGGCTGCGGCAGTTCTCGTGAGGTTTTTTTTACTGATTGATCTCTGAACTCTGCTTTGAGGCCCAATACTAATTCTGGGGAATCTGAAACATTTGCCCATTTAACATGAAGTACCCACCATAATTGAATTAGAAGTCCAATGCTGATATTTTTACAGATCCAATTGTTAATGCTATTTTCAAAACACAAGCAAATAATGAAGTTGTAACTATGGAAAAGAACACACTTTGCTCTAAGGGCAGTGGGACCACACATGGGGCTCAGGATATTAGAGTGGAACTGAGTTAGATTTTGTGAGGAATCTGACAAAAAAGATAAATTCGTGTTGAGAGGAAAGGTAAAACTCCACAGTAAGACATTCCTTGTGTGGTTTAGCAAATGGAGAAGTCAGCCTGCAGGTATCAGCAGATACAACACACATTCCTTCTGCTTCCATGTATTTTATTCTAAACAAAACTCAGAATGAGCGATCTGATGTCAAAAGCATTGACATGCTAAGTGATCACAAAATATTTGTGGCAATAAATTATAGAATTGGGATATTTTTGTTTAAAATATTTCTGAAAAACCAAACATTTCCAGAGATTTTTCCATAAACCAGTAGCATACAGAGTTGGTCCCTCATGCCACTGGACTTGTGGCTGGCTGGTCCTGCTGTCTTCAGAGACCACCTTCTGTGGGTGTTCCTAGCAGGACCACAGAGGCGCTCATTACCACCTTCACACCGTCACTTGGAAAATCAGGCCTGTTTTAAGCAAATTTTGGACGTGGCTCCTGCACACATGGTCATCTACAGAGACCCGGAGCCTGTGGAGAGTGAGTTCAGAGGCCATGTCTTCAGTTCTTTGAAAAATAACAGTTATCGATGCAGCAAGGGTTCACCTGACTCAGTCATCTTTGAGGGCTCTGAAGCCCAGGGTCTTGGGTCAATGGGAAACGTCTTCCTCCCACCCAGCCTACCCCAGAAGTTCACTTCGCTTTTGAGGCTCTCATTTTCAGTTTTGTGATTTAAATTGTCTTTGTGTGAAATACTCCTTAGGATCTCTTTGTGGTCGGTTTATTCAGTGTGTGGTCTTCATGTACTTGAGATGCTGAACTCAGAGTGTATTTTAAATCTTTGTTCTATTAGCAAAAGCCATCTAGAAGTACATTGTACATTTTTTTCAGACATTAAACTCTTCCTGTGCTTTTGTTTATATTTTTATTTGGTTTCCCAAATTCCTCAGTTTCTTTGAAATTCTTATAATGGTCTTTGCTTCCCAGAAGGGTGTGTTTAACTGAGATTCACGCACACATTTCCAAAACATGGACAGTATGTTTTTCAGAAACATTCTATTAGTGATGTTCGTTGTGATGTTACACAAATAAGTTTTGTGTATTGTCCTCATGGTCTTGCACCTAACTTTATGTACATCCTTTAGCCAAGGAATGTCATTTTTCATGAAATGGGAAGGAATAACATCAAAATAGGGTTAAATATACTTAAACCATTTCGTTGAAAGTCGTGGCAAGAAGCTCATCGGCAGTGAGTATCTCATCCTTATGTTTGACATGCTTTGACCAACTTAACTAATTATTTCAACCTGCCCCAGAAGTCAATACAAAGTGCCCCAGTTTACTACTATCTTCCTACCAACTGGGCAGGTTATCACAGTCTAGGAAACCTTTATGTTTGCTGTCACACAAAGTTTTCATAGTTACACAATTAACGTAATCACACTTCTTTTGCAATTTCAATGTTTCTACCATTCTGTTTTGAACTCCTTGAATGCACGTTATCTTATTTGATCTCTGCATTGTGATGATAAGTGAATTTGTTGAGTGAGTTAATGAGTAAATGAGTTTAGATACCAGAGTAGGATATGGGGTTTTTAAATATAGCAATAGAAAGAGTAAATGCATAGGCACCTTAGTGAGAGCAGTGACAGTCTAACAGAGACTGCACCCTAAGATTCAGCCACGTCGGGAGTAAGTGTTTAGCACCCCTGAAGGTGCCTTGCTTCTGGAACCAAGATGCCCCGTGACGTGCCTTGGTGAAGGGAGCATCTCATGGTGATTATAGAGCATCTTGTACCTGCAGAATGTCCAGGCATATAAAAAGAGGTGACATGCAGTCCTTGTCCCAGAAGAGGGACAGAAGAATAGGAGAGACATTTAAGCAGTTACATTGGCAATTACTTGAATATCAAAGGCAATCAGGAAGTATCTGCTGAAGTGACAAGGAAATGGCATGAAATCACAAATAACAGAACCCAAAGTTATGTATTTTATTCACAGACAGGCCACGTGGAAGCTCAAAACGGATTAGCACTGTAGAGGCATTGTGTCAGGCTTCCCAAGAATCTGCCCGCTGACGGCCCGCAGCACCCGCCTGATGGTGGTCGCCTGCATGGCAGCCGAGGAAAGGCCTCCTCAGAATCATTCCGAAACTGTGGCAACGTCTGTGCAAATACAGTTCTTCTAAAAGTTACTTAAAACTGTGTGTGACTATGCCACCTAATGCTAAACTAAGTTGTGATATTCTCTAAAGCAGCTTTTAAAATACTAAAAGTCACATTTCTAGTCTTTTTAAGATCTGAAGATAAAGGTTAAGTTGTATATTTATATTTTATAAAACAGCAAAAAAATTTTTTGAGGATCTTTATTTTCCTGGTGATTTGAAAGAGTATGTGGATGACTTCCACATGTATTCTTTAATAAATTCAAATTAGAATAATTTGAAACGTGTCATAATTTGCTTTAAAAAAGCATAAAAATGGAGAAAAAAGTAATCTCCATCTTAATTTTTAAGAATGTACATATGTTTTGTGTCCACTAGGTGGCGCTGTGACGCTATTGATGGACAGAACAAAGCCTTCCTTCCATAATAAATTAAATTTTTCTTTGTGATTCTGCCTTATTTCATTAGTCTTTGAAGCCCTGTCATTTAAGGTATTTCAGTCATACAGGCTGGGGTGCCACAGAAGTAGATTTCAGTTTTGATTCTTAGGCTCGTGATCCGAAGGCTGGGAATCGTAGGAACAGTGGGCTGTGCCGCCCCGAAAGCCTGAGACAGTCAGACTCCGCTCTGGAAGAATGATGATCGCCATTTTTAGAGTCTTCACAGCGGCGTGTGGAAAACGCGGCTTTGGTTTGGAGCATGTGCACTGGCCGGTTGCCTAGCAGCCCCGCGGAGTCCGGTCTGCTGGCCAGGGCACGTCGCAGGGAGTTCCTTTTGGTCAGCTGAGGTGGGACGGCTCAAAGCAGCATGGACGGTCATCTGCAGAGAGGCACCCCATCGTGTATCGAGCTGTGGACAGGCCCCTCAGCCTGGGCTGAGTGTCCCTTAAGGAGCTCTGTGCCGGGCAGGGCCTGCTCCCTCCAGGCCGTGAGGGAGGGCGTGGTGGGGTTGGGTCGGACCAGAGCGGACTGCAGGGACCCACACACAGCATGACATTCCCCAGAGGCTGTGTTCTCTCCACGCCTGCAGAAAGTAGCCCTGTGAGGTGACGGATGCCCTAGTCGCCTTGATTGTGGCGACGGTCACAGTGAACGTGCGCTTGAAATCACCCCCTGTTGCACGCTTTGCAGAAACAGACCATCACGATGTGCAGCCCAAATGTACACCTTTTTGTCACTTACACCCCAAAACTGGAAAAATTAAAAAAGATAACAGAGGATCTGCTTCAGCTTGTTATGCTTTGGATTACTGGTGACAACAATGTTAATATAATCTATTAGCTCTGATTGTAGGTGTAGAAAAAACATTATTTTGCTTAAGTTGTAAACTCACAAACACAGTCAAATTAGGAGTAGGAACTTGGCTTTCAGATCATTATAAATACTACTTAGAAAAGCTTCAAGTGACTGAAAATGTATTTTTAATATTGATTCCCATTTTTTGCATATGAAATGATTTAACTACATGTCTCGGGCACCTTTTAAAATAATCTATTCTTTGGTTAAATGTATGTCTTAGGAAACTTACTAAAGCAGTTATATAGTGCTGAGGTCTGTGTGAAAACGTAAAGGAATGCAGTTGTAGTCTGCAGTGGATAAGAACACTAAGCATGATCACACGTGCCTCCGACAGCACAGCTTCAAACCCACGTGCTGTGCACGGTGCGAGCTGGTGAGTGCCTGATCTCTCAGGACCAGGAAGCCACAGAATGGTGAGGGCTGGAGAACCACCCGTGGCCACCTGGTGTGCCTGTCCTTTCAGGCCGTGTTCGGTATGTGGTGGGGTTCCCCAAATCCTGGTGAACATGCCCTGAGGCTGCATGCATGTGGGCAGGACACTAGGAGTGACCACACCAAAGACCTGTCTGGATCCAGTCACTGGGGTACGTGCTGTGCCTGTCCTGTCGGGGCAGAATGAGTCACTGCACCCGGTAAGGCTCGAGGGCGCCTCGTGTGAACTACACCCCTCACGAACCGCCTGGGGGCCTGCTTCCCCATGTACTCACCACACGAACCCGTGTGCACAGCGCAGTGAATGCAGATGGGCTGGGAGCACGTGGCACTTTTGTTCTGGCTCCTGTGGCCACGAAGAGGCACAGAACTTGGAACCTGACCCCCCCCACCCCAGGGGGGCAGAACCTCACAGTCTGTGTGTGTTTTCACTTGCACAGGTCAGTTTGAAAAGCACCGTCATGGAATTGGTTATTGCATCGTGATTGTTCAGGAAATGGTAGAATGTCACTTGCAGAATCACAGTGTGCTCTGCCTCTCTCTCAGTGAGGGCGACACAGCCAAGGGGCGGCGGGAGTCAGTGTGGCTGGGAGGCTTACCTGTCACGACTCAAGGATCAGCTGTTGTGAGTCTCCTGACAGCTGACTCATCCCACAAGCCTTCTCCCTTGAGTTTTCATGTCTGCTGCCCTTTGCCCATCTTGTGGCCCCTTAACTGACCACAAGGTGGATGAGATGTATTTGGATTGATCCGTTTTATGATCTCCTTGGAGGCTCTTGAAAACCACTAGATGGTAGAATGCTGGGAACAGAGGAAGCTGAGTGTTGTCCGCTGCGTCACTCCAGCCCGCGGCTAGACTTAGCAGGGTGGGGCTCAGCCTGTTGACACCAGGCCACAGGGAGATCCTCCTGCGGCTCTAGCCACAGCTCTGACCACCAGTCCTGCCCCTGGGGTCCAGCGGGGTCCCGGGCAGTTTTAAGTTGTGCTTCTTGGACTCCCCATGTTGCCCCCCATCCGCATCCCCTTCAGACATTAGGACTCAGACAGACCACTCGCAGACTAGAAAACCTCTCTCTGTGGCAGGTAACAGAGGATGGATGACCTGAATTCACTCACGATGACAATCTGTGTGCCTCTTCTCTTTTTTAAAATTTGCTCCAGGAATAGAAACACACTGGAAATGGCACTTCAGAATGCAAGGTAATTTTCCTTGTCATCTTGTCACACTCATCTTTCCGGAGTCCCTGTATTGTCCGAGCTTCTGACAGCCTGCACTGAGCCTGTGTGATGCTGAGAGCAGTGTGCTCTGTGCGAGGCCACAGCTTCAGCGCGAGGAGGCCTCTCTGGGCCGCAGAGGTGCTCATTCTTTGGCTGCTCTGATGCCGTCAGCAGCAACGCTAAACAGAAGCAACTTTCTGAACAACGTTCAGCTACTGCAGACACTGTATTATCCCATCCTTTCACACCTGTTTTGTTCGCTATGTTATAGAGCAGATTGCCTTTCTGGCCCTTTGTTCACAGAGCATGAAGGCTGCCTTGGCCCGCGATCATCTCAGTGATTGCCAGTAATGCAGAACTTCCGCTGCCTAACCCTTCAGTCAGCAGTTAGCTAATTCAGCAACACCCCTGGGGAGGCCTACCTCGCTTCTCTTGATGATATTATGATGCCTGACTTACGTGCTGAACTTGGGCTCTGCAGAAAGAAGGACTGGTTTGATGGTCGGATTTAAATACTGGTATAATTTTCATTGATCCTAGTGGAAGCCACAGTGAGTATATAATTCCAAAATACATAAAATGAAAAAACCGAAATTTTGAAGTGATATTTATATATTTTTGTGCCTCCAGAACCAGCATCACACAGAAGTCAATCTGATTTCTCCTGCATGAGTTTGTGCAAACTCATTACAAATACAGAGCCCACCAGTACTTGAGTGCCTGCTCTGAGCCATGATAAAATACACAATTCCTATACAAATCTGAAAGACCTGTGAGTACCAGTCTCTGAGAAACGCGATTCTGTCCCCAAGAGTTTGTATTCCGTTTTCCAGAGACAGATATGTAGACCAGCATAACCAATATGTCTTCTTAATTATAACCAATTAAGTTAAAGTATAACTTAAATTTTCTGTGCAACAGTTAAGTAAAAAGTATAGTGGGGACTTAGAGGTATAATTAGTAAATGGTTACCTTTTCATTACCTGGTTCTGAAAATTTATTACCAAGTGCCACATCACATCCCTGCAAACACTGTACTTGGAAGAAGACCTCAGAGCTGGGTGTTATGAGCCAGAGAGTGTGGGTAGTAAACTCCTTAAACTGGGTAGATTTTAATTTTCCTTCCAATTCTAATGGTTGTCCCTTGGTACAATGACCAGTTCACTGTGTTGGACTACTAGATAGCTTTTGCTCTCTTGAGAATGACTGTGTGTGTGAGTGGGTTAGAGTGTAAGTGAATTAATAAAATTCTCTCTTGTGTCTTCTGCACATATGGGGAAATACACATTCTTCAGGGTGCCCACGGCCTTTTTATCTTTAGAAGTAAGAGCTGTGGTCAGCAGACAGTTCTGGGGATTAACTAGGAAGGTACTTGATAGACACAGAATGTTAGACCTAAGAATGATCTCTTCTGGGGTCTCTTGGGCTGAGATTTATTCTTGCTTGCTTAGGTGCGGGGTGTGGGGGGCAGTAGCTTATTCAAAGTCACACAGGAAGTAGGGATGAAATCCATGTCTCTGGCCTGCTGGTATTGTATTTCCTATATGTGGAGCTTGGGCAAGGCCGTTTACTGCCTCCTGATGGTTGGGTACTCTGCCTTGAAATACTGTCTTCCCCACAGAGCTTCCTACCAGGGCTGAGGATAAATGGAGCTAAGGGCTACAGGGTCACCACATGCAGCAGGTGAGTATGCAGAACTGACCACGTGGTCCGCACACACATGACCTCCTCAGGTGCTCTCCGAAGGATCTGTGCAAGTCCCCCGTGGGAGGAGACCCCCACCCCCAACCATGGGTAGACAACACTGTCTTCTGCCCATGCTCTTCTTCCTTGACGTGCCTTCTCCAGCAAGGAGGCTGGAGAGGTAGGGTGAGCACTGGGGCCAGGCTCATTTGAGTGAGGTTAGAAGTGTTCAGTGGTACGAAAGATTGGAATTTAGATGTTAGTTTGCCCTGAATCCATTCAGCAAACCTGAGGAGAAGCACTGGGAGTAAAGCTTGCTGCTGTTTCCACCTCCTGCATTCCCCTGACCTGACAAGCCAGAGAATCACCAGTCATGTGAGTTCAGCCCTTTGAAAGAGTTGCCATGTTTTGTCTAGTTTCTCATCTTCAAGTCTGTGTGAGGAGGCAGTGCATGCAAACCACCTGGTCTGAAGCTTTGCCGCAGGAGGCCGCAGCACGAGAAGTCCGCCCTGCCTGCCGCCACTTACCATTCTTGGGTAAAGGCAGGGCTGCAAGAGGCAGAGCATGACGTGCTCAATTTCAAGGGTCTTATCTCTTCAAGGAGGCAACAGATGCGTAGAAAAGAAGCATAACAAAGCAAAAATATGATAAAGAAGTATGTGGCGAAGAGCCACAACTTTGACTTGTATTCCTCTGTGAGTGCTGTCAAAACTCTGGGGGACACTCCCAGGGCAGGACAATTAAATCCTGGACAATACATGCTGAGACATTGATGATTTTATGAGAACTAGGAGAGGTATCAAAGGATCCCTCTTAAAAAAATAAAAGCTGGAGTAAGGTGGGTCTGAGCAGGAGCCAGAGGTGAGGGGTGGACATCGTAACGGTGGGTTCCTGGAGCAGCAGCCTGTCTGGACTCTGGCCTCAGGATATTTGGAGGAAAACAAGAACCGAGGGACTTCAAGGACTTTCTAAAGGATCTACTTCACCAAACAGAAGCAAAGTGATTCCAGAAGGGAGATTCAAGGAAAATAGCAAGGAGAGTGGCCATCATCTATGGAAATCCAACCTTTGAAAAAAATATACTAATAACTTTGATTAATTTATGGATCGTTTAGAAAAAATGAGTAAATGATATATTTGACAGCAAGGCATATAAGTATGGAGATAGACAAGTTAAGGTGTTCGTAGATTCTTCTATTGTTAACAAGTGGGGAATTTGATGCTTTTAATTTTATACTTACATTTTATCTTGGAAAAAATTGAAAGGTAATCAGCTTTGAGATAGAAGTAGAGTGCATGTTAGAAATAGAAATAGAGTAAAAAGTGTGGAAATTGGATTAACCAAAAGAAAGTCGGGCTACTTTTATTAATTTTATACAAAATAGACTTGTAAACCAAAAGCATCATTGGGGCAGCGAGAAAGGACAAGACCAGAATCAACTCCCACTTGGTAGTTCATTCGTGTTCTTTATAAGGACGTGACATCTTCACAGAAAGGACAGACAGGAAGTGGAAGCACACGTCCACAGAAGCGATCTCACTGGCTTTCCCTGTCACATACTGTCGTTGACCTTACGGGCCCTGCTGCAGAGGAGGTTTCTGTAACAATGGAAAGCAACTGCTGGCTTCGGCTTCCGTGCACCCAGTGAGATCTCCCAAGAAGGACAAAATAAAAGGCTTTCAGGCAATAAAGAAAACAGAGGTAAACACATTCAGCAGCAGAACCGCACTTGCACATTACCGAGGAGCGCTCCTTCGGCACAAGGAGAGTGGGCAGGCGGTGGTTAGAGGGACAGACTTCCAGTGGGTAGTAAAGCAGCCCGGGTGAGCCCATGCGTGGTGTGACGGGTCCCTCAGTGATGGGATGTGACAAATAGAGCCATGAGGGCCTCATTACAGTGTATAACGTGTTGCAGTGACATGTGTACACCTCAAGTTTACACGATTTTATATGTCAAATATATTCAATAAAGAAAAAAAAAGAAAATGGTCCCAGATGGGAACATAAACATTCAGAAAATAATGAAGGGCAATTGAAAAATAAACTTGCTCGTTTATTTTAAATGAATACCAGCTGTAAAAACAATGATAATAATTCCTTGTACTATTAGAGTGTATGTAGAATAAAAGTGCAGGACTACAGAAGTGCAGGGGGAGGCTAAGTGGAGTAAGATGCTCTAAGTTTCCGGCTTCTCCGTGTTGTGGAGGACTTGGTGAGCAAAGGATCCGTGCAGCAGTCTCTAGGGAGCAACTAGGACAGGTTAAAGAATGCAGAATGAGCAACAAGAGGAGAGAATACGAAGTTTGTCAAATTATCAAAATTAGGTTCAGGCTTGTTTCCAGAAAAGTATAGTTACTACTAAGCTGGTTTGGCAGGACATCTATTAAAAATCACTTTCTGTAGAAGTGATATTATGCTGTTCATTTATGAAACTACAGACACAGCCCGTGGAGCAGAGTTGTGCATTGCTCAGCACGCACCCTCTGGGGGCCGACTTCAGGGCAGGAACCTGAACCATCCCTTCCAGGCTGTGTGACCTTGGGTCAAGTTCCCCAAGCTCCCCAGGCCTCGGCTTCCTCACCTGCAGAACTAAGATAATAGAAGCATCCGCTTATGGGGTGGCGAGAATGGTCACCAGATGCGAGCACTGGGAACAGAGCTGGGGACCATTGCATGCTCCCCGAGCACTGGCTCATACCAGGTGGAGCCGGCCAAAGGCCTGCGACAGCCCACAGGACCACGTTTCCAAAGTGCAGTGAGTAGGGAAGTCCACACCTGTGCAGGGCACAGGCCACATTGTATTTGGGGTTTAGCATGAACCATATGATGTGGTAACACAGGCTGGGTACCATCCTTATGGTTGTCTTTTCCAAGGAAGAGTCCACACGGGCTCCTGGTGTGACTCACAGGCAGGCCCCAGACACCTGTCTTGAGTTGGAGACACAGAGAAGTTGGTTGTGCAGAACAAGTGTATTCATGGAGGACATCAAACTTTGCTGTGGATAAATCACATTTTTGCCTTGAAGACATTAAGACAAAACTGAGACATTATAAGATTATGGGTCCAAGTAAGAGATCTCTTTTCCTTTTCTTGGGATTGTACCCGTGTTTCAACAAAGGAAAATTAGTTTTGCTACAACTCTGTTATCATGATACCAAAGAACTCTGCTCATGACATAGGGTCCACTTAGTACATGCATATGCTGTTCAATGATGCACATTCATGGAACAATGGATTCAAATATTACATTTACTTCCATGCAGCTGGCTTAAAAAATGGCTGGGCTCTCACTCACTACTGCAAAAATGGAAGTCTTTTCTTAAACCTTCTACATTTCGGTATAGCAGACATCTGGAAAAAGTAGTACTACATAATTTGAATGTAAAGGGTTATAATCATCACTTTTTGTCAACAAAAAAGAATGGATTTTTAAGTAAAATATATTACTAAATGATTTATATTCTGCCTTAATATTCTGCAGGCATGGTTTTGCCACTCATTACAGCTACTGATTTGTGAGAAGGGACATGCCCATCACATCTGGGCTGAAGCATTTGATGGGCATGTCCTGACTTTTTGTCCTCTTTTGTCTTGTCCCAAGAATGTGGAGCTGTGGTGGTGTCTGAGATTGTGGAGGACACACTAAGGCTCTTAACATGATGTCCAATCAAATTTTAAGAAGGCTCTTTGGATTATTTAACAATAGGGCCTTAAGCAACTTTGATTTTAAATAATAAAGGACTGCATCACATAATGATGAAATTTTTTCTTCTTTTACCTGTGAGAAAAATATAAAGATGGTGCTTGCTATTAAAGCTCACATGCTCAGAATAACTTTTTTATACTTGTGTCAATTTCATGAAATTTTACAAAATTTTGTGAAATTTTATGTTTGTGAAATTTAAAAGAACAACCTTTTCATCATGAAATAAAAATATTATGAAACGACTGTCTTTGTTGACATACCATGTTTGAAGTCTTTCTAGTAACTCTGTTAAAATGATTTGTTAATCTTTTCATAACAGAACATTGCTGAGATAAACTGAAGACGAAAATGGTTATAACTACAAAATTTCTGCTTTTTTATTTCCTTTTAGTATTTTCCAAATGAAAAATTAAACATCACTTTTAAAAACATCTTTTTAAGGAAGAAGCAATTAACAATAAATTAATGAAAGGCATGCCTTACATGGCACTGAATTGTACTCCAGATTTCCCAAAATATCATAAATAATATGAACTGTTAAATAGTACCAACTATTAATGTAATTTGAAATCTTAGTGATAAATAAAAATGTATTTTAATAGAATAAACTGAAAATATCAACTCTAAACCATTCCCTTCAAAATTAACACAAATGGACACTTTCCCTTTCAGGGCTGACAGCTGTAATCCTTTTCCCACCATGAAGCAACAAACCTATAAAAATATAACCGAAAATGCAGTCCATTAAAATGTGCAAACGAAGATACATAAATTTAAAAAAATCAAATATAGATTTCAAAGGAACTAAATCCTATTCGTTCCTGAACATGCTTAAGTAAGGATGTATTTCACTGATAGGCAGTATAAAGCCGAGTCAAAATCTAATTCCTTTACACTGGACAAGGAGCCATAAAATACGCTGCTTTGTCCTAAGGACATAATTCTTTCCTCTATGCGCATGGTGCCAATCAACATCGTGGATATGGACTTCTGAAAGGGCTTACCATCTCATTGCCTATCCTTTCCGTCTCGTTCCAGGATCTTTGAAGTTGTTAGAGGATTTCTCTGTGCATACTTGGGAGTCTGGCAAGAAAAGAAAGCAAGCTATTTTCTATGCTTAGGGATCTGAGATAGGAGATCATGTGATCTGACCATGCAGAACGTGAGTTTCAAAACCTCCCTAGGAGCTTGGTTGTCTGCAGGGACTTAAAGCCAGAAATGTTTTCCTGAAACCAGAAGCTATCCTGTTCTCTTAATCTCTGATTTATTTTTCTATTTTTCTTTGTGTCTCCTAGGGGAATAATTTAAGAGTAAGTTCATCTACTCCAAGGTAGACACATGAGCCAAATTAGAATAAGAACTCTAACTTGCTACACAGTGATCTGGAGTGCATCTCACTTCTCAGGTGTGAGCCTGGAGACAACAGCAGTCCCATCTGATCAGAGGGGCCGTGTGGTCAGGAGGGAGACAGTTGTGTGTCTTGCAAGAGCCCGTGAACCACCTCAGCTGGGAGCAGACGAGGCTCCTCAGAGGGGTGTTGGCGAATCCTGTGGGTTGTTTCAGCCTGGTGGTTTGGCCAAATGCCAGTCTACATACTGCTGTGAAGGTTTTTTTTTAAGAAGGTGACTGACATGTAAGTCATGGTGGGCCTTGTCCAATCAGTTGAAGGCATTCAGAGCAAAGACAGAGGTTTCCTGAAGAGGGAATTCTGCCTCCAGATCAAAAGCCAGAAAACTCGCCTGAGTTTCAGGCCTGCTGTCCAGGAGGTTTCAGACTGCAGGCTGTACATCAATTCTTGCCTGACTTGGAGAAAACATTACAGCAGAGAAAAAAAGGAATCTTTCCAAAAGATTGGAAAAGGATGGAGGCCTGTGAACTTATCGAGCTGAATTGTGACTCCCAGTCCTGCCTTGGGGATTAGGTACTAGGTGGCCCAAGCCTGCAGGAAGGAGCTGGCAGGGAGCTGGGAGCCCGGCTGCCCCCCTCACTGTCTCAGGCCACGAGGCACCTCTTCCCAACATCCTGCCCCATCAGCAGGACATGGGAGAGGCGGCGGGTTAGTCTTCCAAAGACAGAACAAAGGTGAGGTGAGTTGCAGTGGGGGGAGGGAGCTGGGCAGCTGCTGGCGGGGGCTGCACGCACAGTAGGACAGCACCAGCGAGGCTTCTGCCAGCCCTTCCATGGTGAGCCCAGGACAGGGCCAGAAGGATGCTGCTGGGAAAAAGTGGGCGAGAGGGAAAAATACCCTATGGTGTTGACACAGAGAGCCCCTAACAAAACCCAGCTTACCTGACAACTGAGTCCAGCAGCCCGAAGCCCACAGAGCTTTTGATGACATTGTTACTGAGTCACCCACCTACACTGCACAGAGGGTAAGCACACAGCTGTGACCCAGAGAGAGAGAGAGAGAAGCGAACAGGGAAGCACAGCCGGGCTCTCAGGGCACAGTGAGCACACCACGACTGTAATTAATATCCTCGGGGGTGGGGTCTGCGCCAGGGGCCCGGGGCCCAGAGGCACACGCACTGGGCAGTGAGCGTGACGGCTGCAGTGCCCCTGAGGATAGGCAGATGACGTACCCCTAAGTCGGTGAATGGTAAGGAAGTGAGATTTGGGGTGTTGTTGACATCATACTGGAACTAGGCTAAAATAAACATCCTCATGCTGGGGAGGACACAAGCAGGGCAAGGCGATGCTGGTGGTTCTGGGAGGAGTCAGCATGTGGAGGACATGGGATTCTGGACAGAGGCAGCGGCCGGCCAGGGTCTGGGCTGTTACAGGTTTAGGGTGGTCAGTTCCAGAGTCAGTGGGAGGACTGCAACTGGGTCAGGGGCTTGGAGTTGTCCCATGTTTACTGGAGAGTCACTGACCTGAAATTAAGGGGGGGGAAGCATGTCATACTATAGAGATTACTTTCTTAAAATAATTAGACCGTTAGGGAAGGGGGTTTCCCAGGAGAAGTCTCAGTGGTGAGGAATAAAGTGAGAAGAGGTTCTCACAAGGCCAAGCAGGAGATTGCAATGGCCTGGCTGAGAAATGGCAGGATGGGGGCGAAGGGACAGCAGTGTGTGTGTGATGGTGAATCAGGCATGCCTGAGGAGCGCATGCACGGACTAGTCCTGGGTTTCTTGTGCATGCTGGAGCACATGGAGACACAAAACTGAAAAGGGGGAAAACCAGAGAGGAATTTTGGACAGACGCAAAAGCAAAATAATCAAATTTGTGTCATGTATTTGTGATGGCCCTGTGATGTCCCAGTAGCAACGTCAAGTGTTTGCTGACTGTGAATACCGGACACCGAAATGGAGGTAGTCTTACCTCACAGGTAGAGGATCAGGAAAGGTAACTAAACGCTGAGTGTATTCACGTGCAAATGCATTCATGTGCCAAACTTGAATTTGATTGCAAAGATTAGCTTACAAATTCAAGCATTTCCTTCTGTAACTCAAGCTGTGTTCTCCCAGATTGCAACGCTATTGGCACGGATTCTGCATGCTGACCCTAGTTGACAGTTCCGTGGGCAACTGATCCCACACTTGCCCAAATATTTTAGCCCTGCAGCCCTAAGCAAAATAGTCTTTTCATTGAAATATTCAATTATGAGGTCACATGGGTAAGGACACTTCCTAAGGGAAAAGTAAAAACATTACTTTCCACAGCTACGTTTTCTAAAATCTGATTTTAAATATTAAAAGTCTTTAAAAATATTCTTTCCAGGGCTCTCTTGTCCCCTCCTGGCATGAGCCAGGAGCTCTGTCCTTTCGCTTTATCTCTAAATAAAAGTCTGTACCTTGCTCTCCTACCTTGGGTGTTTGCTAAGCTCATTCTTTGGCTTCGTGAACAAGAACCCCGGCATTAAAAAAAAAAAATTCTCCCCATTCCTTCATCTTGCTTGTCATTGCGGGTAAAATCCACAGTGCATTCCTAATGTTAACGTACAATCAGTCCAGTAATAAGACTCTTTAAGGCAGCTGTTTCCCCAAGCCTGCTAATGAGCCAGGAGTGAGAGCAATGGGTCTGGATGTTTCTAGCGCTGCTATAGAGAAGACTGCACCATGCTCATTCAGGGTGAATGAGGAGGCACTGGGTTATTTAATAAGTGCTAAATTGGCCTGTAATGTTTCATATTGTCTATAAATAGTGAGTGCACCAATGGAGGAGGAGCCAGAAGTTACTTGTGAGCTACCCCAGTGATCAGTCTTACAAATGTTTGTCTAAATGACTCATCAGATTATTCCAAGTCAAAGAAAGATTGGATCACTTATGTGACTGCAGCATAAAATGACTGCAGTTAAGTTAGAATTAAGTATAAGTGAGGAATTGGATAAAGTCTGAAAAGGAGTTTCATTTACCAATTAATGTAGTGACAATACAATGTGATGCCAGGTGAATAATTTACAAAAAACACTTGCCTGTGTTATCTTTAAAATTCTTTCACACTATTGTTAGATAGACAGTAAATTCTGTGCCCACTTTTTTTCAGATTGCAAATGATGCTCAGAAAGGTTACATCACTAGTAAACAGCGGAAGTGTGATTCAGCTCCAGACCTTATGCCTCCAGAATGAGTTTTGCACCATTAAATTCCGTGGCCTTTGTCTCCATGAGAGTATAGGGTACATCATGCCCATGTACACACAAGGCATGGATATTTGCACAGTTTATCAGAAATGTTTTATGGCTGTGTATGTATGTATAGGAAATACATATTTTCTTCAGGGAAATTACATTATTACTAGTGCTCAAAGTACTAATATAGGCACTCAAAGTGCCTACATTTCCATTACAAATTCACATGTAAATATTTCAATATTGATTTCATGAGAATATAAGGGTTGAAGGCACTTATGAAAAAACCCCATTCAGGATTGTGAGGAAACGTTGGACAGAAGTATAATTGTTTGCATATGCTATTTTTTATTATCTTTATATCAGTTCTGATGGGATTGACAGTGTTTCTTTGATGCAACTATTTCAACAATAATTTACTGAGTTTATCTAATGCTTCTGGGCGTGTCTGCCCCGAAAGCACAAGTAGTCACATTGCATTGTAATTGTGTGCCTCGGTGTCTTATCTTTTGTTTAATGAATGTGATGGTAATATGGGTCCGCAGAAGGCTTTGATTGGAGGAGGCTCAGGGTGAGGACAGAGAATCCTCGGCAGGTGAGGTGTCTATGGTAAGTGCATGTCTAAGGGCTGGTCCTGCAGGTCGGGGGGTAAGTGAGCGGGTGGGTGGCTGTGGGCATGTGTCCCACACTGAGGAGCAGAAGGCCTGGTGGCATCTGGGCTCGCCCCGGACCCTCCGCTGCCGGGTGGGTGGTCAAGCCATGTGGACAAAAGAATGGCTGGTGGAGGGCCACTGTGACTTTATCCTACTTCTGACTGTACAGATAGCCTGAAATGTGAGCTTTCCATATAGCTAATGTGCTTTCTGAATATAAACAAAGGCCAGCAATGATGTAATTGGAGCCCTGTGGACTGCATCAAGCCATCCCTTCTGGGCAATAGCAACACAGTGCCATTTTCTTCTGAAAGTGATGAATGTGGCTTTTAGACTTAGTGTGGACAGGGACTCATTGTGGCTGCTCTTTGGCCCCTGATTCCACTGTGTCAGAGCAGAAGTCTTAACAGAAGGCTGACTGAGCACCGTTTGGTCATTGTGCATGGACATCATTTCCCCTTAGGAAGGGTTAACCATTATTTTCCCCATTTTAGTTGAAATGTGATATGATTGCACTGTTTTGTCCTGAAATGTTATCCTCAAGAAATTTATTTTCACATGTCCCTCAGGCTAAAATGTTGCACAAGAATATTTTGAGTTACTAGGACATGCTGCTTCATGTGCTTTCCACAAAATAATCTCTGATCTAATCAGAAGACTTTTTTTTTTCTCCAGTGCCTGAATCCACTTCTTTTTTTTTATTGGGATATAATGGATATACAGTATTATATTGGTTTCAGGCATACACCACAGTGACTCACAATGATATGCATGACCCAGTGTGCTGCCCTGCCACTGTACCGGAAATCCATGCCCGGGCATACTCTCCAGCCGGACTGTGTCCCTGCGACGACTGTTCCGTAACTTGAAGTTTGTGCCTCCTCATCCCTGCACAGGTCTCACTCATGCCCCCACTTGTCCCAGAGCTGCTGTCCCAGGTGCTCAGGTGCACGAGGGTGGACCTGTCCAGTGGTGCCATCTGAGGGTTCCTGTGTGGCAGGTGGCATGAGTTTTAGTAGATTTTCCAGAGTAGAAACAATGAAGTAGATTTTTATGCAGTATTTTATCGTGGCATGTGGTACATAGAATAAAAGCACAGATATGAAGTAGATTCCTTAAAACAGTCTTACCGTAAGGTTAAGGCCGACTGTGTACATCCCTAAGTGCCAGGCTTTTGTTTCTAATGAAAAAGCTTGTTTTTACACATGTCGTAGGAAATGGTGACTGTGTCCGGGAACATCTGTGCATCTGTGTCAGCAGTGGTGGTTTTCCTACTGTCGGAGTCGGAGTCGGACCTGGCTGTCCTTTGTGTGCCGGTTCCTGGTCAGCTTATGGCCTGCAGGCACTGCCTCCCACTCTGTCACCTGTTTCATCCTTGTGTCAGGGTCTTCCATAGAGAAATTTGATGAAGTTCAGTGTACCATTTTTCCCTTTTATGGACTGGGCTTTTGGTATCAAGTCTAAGAACCGATTTGCCGAATCCTAAATCCTGAAGATCTCTTTCTTTTTCTAAAAGTTTTATAGTGTGGAATTTTGCATTTAAACCTGTGATTCATGCTGAGTTAATTTTTACAGAAGGTGTGAGACTCAGAGCCCTTGCTGCTCTGGCAGCTGTCTTTCCTCCCCTTAGCTGCTGCTGCACCATGGTGGGGTTGGCCTGGCGTGCCTGCGAGGCACCCCTTTCCACTGATCTGTGCATCCCTTCCTTCGCCAGCACCATGGGGTGGGCCATTGTAGCCAGGCAGTGAGACTGGAACTCGGAGAGCTGATTCCTTTCCCATTCTATTCTTCTTTTTCAAATTTGTTTTAGCTTCTATAGTTCCTTTGTGTTTCCATATACATTGTTGGTAAATCTGAACAAAATTCCTGGCCAATCTACAACCTTAAAAAAACTTGAATGAAGATATTAGCAAAACAAATGAAACAACATGTGGAAAGAGACCCAGATGTAGGCAGAGAGGCTGATGTTCACAGGAAGGTCGTGTTCCACACCCCAAATATAGGGCTACGTCCTGGATTGGCTGCTCATCCCTGTGCCCTGGGTGACGTCATAGCCTCGCAATGCAGGGGGAGGGACTTATGCCGATGTCAAGCCTGAGCATCAGAAACCTCTGGTTGGACCATCCGTGCTCTTTTCTCCTCTTGATTGGCAGGTGTTCAAGCAAACCCCATTATTATTGTGTCAGGAACCACATGTCAAAAAAGAGAAAACCACATGATGGACAGAGCTGGGTCTCTGAATTGGTATTTGGAGAGCTCCTCGATACAGGAGTACCTGGATTTTGAGAAAAAAATATGTGGTCGTTAATTACTGAGGACCCAAAGATGAGTAAACCATGTAGCTTAATTCAAAGAGTATGCTATTAATTACACAGGAAAAATAAATGTTACAAAAAACTGAAGCTGTAGTTTTCCATGGGGGGGTGTGTAGGAGATGAGGTGGGGAGGAGGCAGAGACGGTCATGTGGGCAGCTCCCAGCTCTCACACTGAGGCTCTCATTCTTTAGAGCCACAGACTCACGCAGCACACGCACCTTGCCTCCTGCTCTGCATCTTCGTCGTCTCTAAGTCTCTGGCTGTTCCTGCACCTCTTCTCCATATTTTTCCAAAAACCTCCTGTGATACAGTTGTCATCACTTACTTTTTCCTTCCCTAATTAGTCCACATGTAAGGAACCATGGCTTATTTACTTTTTGGATACCCAATATATAGTGCCTGGCCAAATGTAGGTGTTTAATAACCATTGACTGAAGAAACCAGCAGTATTATCTTCAAAGCAGATTTGGCTATATTAGGATATTGTTACTACGCTTTTTTAAAATCTTAATTTTAGTGGGCAAATATTCCATATTCACATGCAAGTGTACACATTAAAGTAACCTTTTCATAATCTACAAACAGGCCATTTATTTATTTATTTATTTTTATTTTGCTATTATTAATATACAATTACATGAGCAACATTATGGTTACTAGACTCCCTCTCTTATCAAGTCCCCACCACATACCCCATTGCAGTCACTGTCCGTCAGTGTAGTAGGATGTTACAGAATCACTACTAGTCTTCTCTGTGTTGTACTGCCTTCCCCGTGGCCCCCCCTACATTATGTGTGCTAATTGTAATAGCCCTTTTTCCCCCTTATCCCTCCCTTCCCACCCATCTTCCCCAGCCCCTTTCCCTTTGGTAACTGTTAGTCCATTCTTGGGTTCTGTTAGCCTGCTGCTGTTTTGTTCTTCAGTTTTTTCTTTGTTCTTATACTCCACATATTAGTGAAATCATTTGATACTTGTCTTTTTCCGCTTGGCTGATTTCACTGAGCATAATACCCTCTAGCTCCATCCATGTTGTTGCAAATGTCTGGATTTGTTTTCTTCTTATGGCTGAATAATATTCCATTGTATATATATATATACCACATCTTCTTTATTCATTCATCTACTGATGGACACTTAGGTTGCTTCCATTTCTTGGCTATTGTGAATAGTGCTGCAATAAACATAGGGTGCATATGTCTTTTTCAAACTGGGCTGCTGCATTCTTAGGGTAAATTCCTAGAAGTGGGATTCCTGGGTCAAATGGTATTTCTATTTTGAGTTTTTTGAGGAACCTCTGTACTGCTTTCCACAATGGTTGAACTAACTTACATTCCCACCAACAGTGTAGGAGGGTTCCCCTTTCTCCACATCCTCGCCAGCATTTGTTGTTGTTTGTCTTTTGGGTGGCGACCATCCTCACTGGTGTGAGGTGATATCTCACTGTAGTTTTATTTTGCATTTCTCTGATGACTAGTGATGTGGAGCATCTTTTCATATGCCTGTTGGCCATCTGAATTTTTTCTTTGGAGAAGTGTCTGTTCAGCTCCTCTGCCCATTTTTTAATTGGCTTATTTGCTTTTTGTTTGTTGAGATGTGAACTCTTTATATAATTTGGATGTCAACCCCTTATCAGATATGTCATTTATGAATATATTCTCCCATACTGTAGGATATCTTTTTGTTCTACTGATGATACCCTTTGCTGTACAGAAGCTTTTTAGTTTGATAATAGTCCCATTTGTTCATTTTTGCTTTTGTTTTCCTTGACTGGGGAGATATGTTCATGAAGAAGTTGCTCATGTTTATGTCCAAGAGATTTTTGCCTATGTTTTTTTTCTAAGAGTTTTATGCTTTCATGACTTACATTCAGGTCTTTGATCCCTTTTGAGTTTACTTTTGTGTATGGGGTTAGACAGTAATCCAGTTTCATTCTCTTACATGTAGCTGTCCAGTTTTGCCAACACCAGCTGCTGAAGCGGCTGTCATTTCCCCATTGTATATCCATGGCTCCTTTATCATATATTAATTGACCACATATGCTTGGGTTTATATCTGGGCTCTTTATTCTGTTCCACTGATCTATGAGTCTGTTCTTGTGCCAGTACCAAATTGTCTTGATTAGTGTGGCTTTGTAGTAGAGCTTGAAGTCAGGGAGTGTAATTCCCCCAGCTTTATTCTTCCTTCTCAGGATTGCTTTGGCTATTTGGGGTCTTTTGTGGTTCCATATGAATTTTAGAGCTATTTGCTCTAGTTCATTGAAGAATGCTGTTGGTAGTTTGATAGGGATTGCATTGAATCTGTAGATTCCTTTAGGCAGGGTGGCCATTTTGACAATATTAATTCTTCCTAGCCAAGAGCATGGGATGAATTTCCAAACAGGCCATTTTTCAGGTGCTTCTGTAAAACATACATGAAGTCTGAAAAATCAAACTGTGAGTTTATAAATAAGTAATATGATTTATTATCAATTATGGTCCATGAAGTGGAGAGTCATTCAGTGTAATGAATACTGGGTGAATGTAATCTCCGAGTCTCTAGTTTTTAGAGAGCTCTCGTTGATTTACACACAGCAGCTGTGGTTGCTGGGTTAATCAGTACTTCTCTTAGAAGACAGATCTTACTCCAAAGTAATTTGTTTCCTTTCCCTTTGAGAAATGTTAGTCAACAAAAAAGTGACTGAAACCTGCTGAGATTATTGCCTGTGGAGAATCTGTCATTCCGGTGCATGGCATTTGGACTTCCCATAGTCAGTGGTGTTGCTTAGATTTAATATGGGGCCTGGCATCCGCAGCCGCCTGGCAGGTTTGCAGCCTCTGCAAGCCTTGGGGCTTCAGGGTACAAAATTTTAGAGTCAAAAATTGATTACTCTCAAAAAAAAATTAAGCCCTTAACAATAATGCTTTGTTTTAGGGAGAAAAAAATGATTTTATATATCTAGCTCCAAAAGTGTTACAAATATAGCATTTTCAGAGGCAATTAGGCAAATTATAAGCAGTTTGTATATAATATTTCCATCTCAGGCATAATGATGTTATTGATCAAAAACATAATTAGAAACTTACCCTGTTAAAAATCCAACATTTTTCCTCTTTTTTGAAACTAATGGAAAACACTCCTCAAATAATTTGTATGCTAGACAGAAACTAGAGAGAAGCTGGCACTATTTGCATCTATCCGAGCAGAAATTTTAAGGTAATTAGACCACCGGCCTTACAGAAACACTCCATGTTGCAGGAGTTGCTGTAAATTCCAGGCACTTTGTATGCTTTGACCTTTATTTGAAAAGTTGTGTCAGTTGTGATGAGGTAATAAGACGTGTTACAAGCCTTTAGAAACCATGATATAATTAGTCTGGTTATATTCAGTCTAGACTTACAGTAGCTCAAATTTTGAAGGCCCTAAAATTCATGCTGAAAAATCCCATGCCCTAGAGGAGCGGCCACACGGCTGTCCTGGCTAAGCGAGAAAAGGTGGCGTGTGTCAGTTCTGTCTGCTCAGTGGGTAGAAGAATGTGCTTGCTCGTCGGTGGCTTGGCAGCATGTGGCATGTGATATGCTGAATCGCTTTGGCAAAGAGGAGACTGGAAATACAGTGCAGCTGAGGTCAGGGATCATGGAACCCCCTGAATCCCTCCAGGACGCATGGGTCTCCTTCAGGGCCCATCGCGTGTTGTCATCCAGCAGGAGTCACAGTCTCTGCCGCTGAGAGCCCCTGGCGGGCTGGACACCGCAGCTCCGCCCATGTCTGCTGCTCTAGTTCTGAGTTTCACAGGGACCTTGTGGCCCCCACAGCATCACCAGCTGGTGTGGCATTCTGCCAGTTGCTGGTAGTACCTGTCCCATCCACACACACAGGGCTGCAGACCCGGCAGGGTGGTCCATGGTGCTAAGTCCCAGGGAGGTGGGCGCGGGTCCCAGCCCTTCCCCTCCAGGCCCTGACAAGTTAAGGCCCCTGGAACAAGGGCAACGCCGACAACCCCCGGACACCTCAGTGGTCGCTCTTCCCAGGTGGTCAGCCGAGATCCTCACTGAAAGGCCAGGGGGACGGGCTGGGAGGGCCAGGAGGTATGGTCCTGCACCTGTCCAAAGCCTGTGGAGCTCCCCTCCCTGGGGGCCTGAGGGGTGGTCAGGCTCGGGGGTCAGGCAGGGACACCCACATGTGCTGCCCCCTGACCCTACTCACCTGAGCCCTTCCCAGGCTGTCCCCATAAGCATGCCATGAGAAGGCAGCTGGGGAGTTCTGCTTCCCCACAAACTTAAATTTTCATCCCTGAGATTTGTTATTCCCAGGTACCTGGGGGTGTGACTATCTCTGCTGTAGGCTTTCAGGTCCTCATCTACTTGTTGAAAAAGCAGTTGTCTGTCAGAACGTTCTTACGCCTTCTGGAGCAGGGCTTCCCAGACTACCATGGACACCATCTTAGGCTCTCCAGCGGGGGTTTGAAGTTATTCTGTCTTTTTATTAAGTAATTACAGGTTTTTAAAAAGATTTTCGCCCAGGGATTATTTGCCTATGAAAGATATATTGCTGGAATGTGGGTTTGCCTTAAATTACTGTTGATGAGCACGGCTGAAGATAAGGAAAGAAGTGACAAGAGTTGGAAGATGGAAAAGTGTGGAAAGGATGTGGGCACATAGGAGAGTCAGGGAGGGCGAGACTCAAAGGCTGTGTGTGCAGCGGGAGGTGGGTGTGATCGCCACCTCCTCTCACAGCTAACCCCCTATTGAGGGGTGGAGGGGGTGCCCAGCTCACAGAGCGAAGGACGACAAGCACCCTTGGGCACCGGAGAGAGAGAGGGACCGGTCTTGAGCCGCTGCCGTCTCGCACGGTAGGCAGGATGCTGGGGTTAGTGCTCGTTCCCCATGCTCGATGTCTGGCCCCAGGTAATCCCCTGATAAAGCTCCTGCAGTGTGTGCTCTGGCTGCCTTCTCCGTTGGGGTGCAGCTTTCAATGACCAGCAAGTCTGTCTGCTGTGCACAGTGATAATACGGGATCGTGATTACATCGGTGGCTTTTGCCATACACATTTTATGGAGTGTGTGTGCCGGGAGACCTAGTGATGGATGGTTTTCATAAACTTGACATGGGCACAATGTCTGCTTCAGAACCAAACCCATCAAGGGAGCATGTGCTTATGACATTCAGTTTATGCCCTGTCCCTTAGTCACAGGCCAGTGTATCCTGGAAGTAGGGGAGGGTTGGGAAAATCAGACACTGTTCTGTACTTACGCAAGGTTCACATGAAATAGTGGAAGTGGACTCTGCTAACATCTGAGTGTCAAGGAGGAGACTGACTGGCAGCTAGGGTCTCATTCCGGAATGATCCCTCAGGGCTGTGGAATACAGGGTCATCCTAGGCCCTCTGTGCTGGCTGGCTTCAGCTGCCACAGGCCAAGGGCTGAAACCACAGAGATTCATGCTTCCTGGGGCTGGAGGCTGGATGTCAGAGGTCCAGGTGTGGGCTGGCTGGTTCCTCTAAGCCTCTTTTAGGTGGGTAGATGCCGTCTTCTCCCTTTGACCACACATGGTTGTCCCTCTGTGCATGTCTGTGTCCTGATCTCTTCTTAGAGGGACACGAGTTAGATGCCATTAGGGCCCTCCCTAATGACCCCATTTTAACTTAGTTACCTCATTAAACATGACTGTCCAAATACAGTCACATGCTGAGATCCTGGGAGTTAGAACTTCAACATACAAACTTTTAAAGGGGACACAGTTCAGCCCCTAACACCCTCCAAGATTTAAAAATAATAGTTATTTTTAGTTACTCTCTATGTATGGAGAATAAAAACTATTTTCTTTCCTTTGGCTCTTTTGGGGTCCGTCCATGGCCCAGGCCTCAGTCCTGGAGGAACCCTTTGTGTCTGTGCATTCCTGTGAATGCCATGATCTCCATCCACCAAACTCTTTACCTGCGTCTCGTTTTCATTTTTAATACTTTGTGTTACTTTCTTTGCTAACAATACTTCAAAATGAGTTTTTAAAAAACTCAGCGTAGATGTTAAAAGTTTATAAACAAGGACAGCAATGTATGTGGCCAGCTATCACTAATCTTAATTTCAGACTTTCAAAATACATAGGTTTACCGATCTTATGAATAAGGGATGTGAATTTCAAAGAGCTTTAGTTATTTGCCCAAGGCCATATAGGTAGAGCTTAACCCTAAACTGAAAAGCCATGCATCTCCCACTCTGGGGCTGGTTCTCCTGTGTAAAGTTGATTCACATATTGAAAGTTCTGTGGCTAAGGGTCCTTTCATTCCTTAATCTATGTTTTCATTTAACAAACATCTATTTAGTTTCTTGCTATGTGCCAGGCACCAAAGGGAATTATTCTCTAAAAGGGAGATTTTTTTAAATGCACATGTGCACACACTGTTTTCCATGGTCATTTACTGATATTTTGAAAATGACACAGAAATCCTCTAAACATTTTAGAAAGCACATGGAATTTAGTGCAGATGTTGGGCTCAGATTATATGACTTGAAATAAATATTTACATTTTGACAAGTGATCATTGACTGATCTAAAAGAACTTGTCAGCTAGGTTAGGAACGAGGTGACCTTTACTGGGGTATAATGCCACCTTATGTGGATCCAGCAAACAGCTGGATTAAAGGGAACAGTAGACAGCGTTATGGGGTGTGGATCTGGAGCTTTGAGTGCCACTCCCATGTCTGTTCTCTGATCTTAAAAAAATGCAACATCTGGGAGCCTCCGTTTTCTCATATATCAGCTTGATGATCACTGTGATTCTGTCTAGCTCAAAAAAATGGTGAAAACACTATGTGGAACTACAGAATCTCCTGTTCCACACAGTATTTGTCATTGGTTCTTTCAACAACAAAGTAATGAGACTGTACCTCTTACCAGTCACAGCAACGGAATGAAGCACAGCGGTAGGGGACGACTAACACCCAGGTGCACGGATGTGGTCTTTCAGAGGGCGGTGAGTGTGGAGAAAATATCAGGAGAGAATCCCAGCAAGCCAGTGGGAAACCCGTGTGGCCTCAGGGGACATGTGAAGATACGTGAGCTCGCCACCTGTGTGTCCCCTGCTGGCTGGCGGTTAGGCCCAGGCTCCTGGTCCCCACTCGCTCACCCCCACTCCCGGATGGCCCTCTGTCTTCCTTCCCTGCTCCTTCCCAGGGATGCTTTGCTTCCTCGCTTACCACTAACCCCAAACCCTGATGATTGAGGGTAAAAGTGTGTCTTAAAAAATAAAATTTTAGTAGCTGGCTGATCTAGTTTTGTTACAGGGTAATAAGAATGAATTAGATTTATTTTTTTCTGAAAAGGGTGTTTTATGTGATTCATTTCTTAACCAGAGTAAAGGACTAAGCTAAATGACCTTGTGGTCTCTCCCCATTTTCTTATTTAATGAAGTAAAATTTAATATTTTAAGAAGTCTGCACTGACATATTCATAAAGGAACACAAATTTCCATATAAAGCAGAAAAATCCCATCTGATCCAAGTTTTCTTTGTATTACTGCATTTTCTAAGTCAATATTTGCCAAGAAACCTATTCAGTTTTTTTTAACTAAAGCTCACTTATTTCAAGAGCAGATTCTATTTGAATCAGCCATCACTCTTCTTTGACTAGATGCACTGAGTTTTATTAGATGTTAGGGTGGTGACCTGGTTACCAGGCCCTCACGTATTCTCAAGCTCAGCTCTGCTCAGACACTTAGTAAGTAACAGTGGCAGCGCTAGGAAAGAAGCCTAGACAGAGATTTGTGGACGATATTAGGACAAAACATGTCACTAATTCCCTGTTGGGAGAGACCAGCCAGCACGTGGTCCCCTGGCAGAGCCGAACGGTCAGTGCATCGACCAAGCAAATGCTGAGCCAGCCGGTGTCAGTGTCAGCACTGACCTAGAAGTGACAGCCCCCAGCCCTCTGTGCAGCCCTGTCCCAGAGTGCCTGTCAAAGGCTTGGGATGTGCATGGTGTCTCACTCTTCACAAGGCCGACACCAGGGAGGCTGGTGTTATTCCCGTCAAATGGACAGAACAGATAATTTCTAGGGAGAAGGTCATAATAACTCATGATTACTTATTAGAGGAAGACACTGAAATGGAATCTTAAGAAACTTACTCTATTAAATGTTTCCTTGGGAATCTAATTCAAAACTGAATTTTAAAGCCAGTTGTTGTAGGAGTGAAGGATCAGCTGAAGTCTTCACAGGATGTGATTCAGATTGGGGCGCCTGGCCCTGCCTGTGGGTCTCGCTTGCTGCCTGCCCGGCGCTGGGCGCGCCGAAACCCAGCTGTGCCCAGTCTTTGCTTCTCGCACTCAGTGCTCCGGACCTGTGTTGAATAGTTGTTCCCCAGAGTCAGACAGTTCTCTTCTTCCTTTTTCCTAAGGCTTTGCTTTATTACATAATCTTTCAAAATGACTTCGATGCTGTGGTTCCTGTGTCTTCTGACTCACTCCGACAGCACAGGCGCGGCTGCTGAGCTCTGGCACATCAGTGACAGGGCACTACGCTCGCATTATTGTGTGTTTAATCTTGATGGTAATGTGACGGGTCCTGCTAAATACGTCACTTAATGCTCTGGTTCAGTTGCAAATGCCTTTTTGGTTGGAGTGACAAAAACTATAGAATATAACTTTATATATAGTCTTAGAATGGATGTGGTAGGCTATCACGATAAGGTTGCCTTTAAAAGTGTATCTTATGTTGGGTGGGAAGGGAGGGACAAGGGGGAAAAAGGTTCATTACGATTAGCAGACATAATGTGGGGGGGCACGGGGAGGGCTGTACAACTCAGAGAAGACAAGTAGTGATTCTATAGCATCTCACTATGCTGATGGACAGTGACTGTAATGGGGTATGTGGGGGGACTTGATGAAGTGGGGAGTTTAGTAGCCATAATGTTGCACATGTAATTGCAGATTAATGATACCAAAAAAAAGTGTATCTTATGTATCATATGCGAAAATCAGATCTGCTTCCAAAATACTTAGAAACACTCGATACTATTTTAAAAGAAACATGGGGATGTAATTTTCTAAAACACCATCATATTGTCAGTAGCTTCTTCCAAGCAGCAGATATTTAAAAGACCTCGTATAACATGTAATTATTCTGTTTTTTCATATGAAAGAAAATATGGTTTAGTGGCAAACAGTTTCCATTGAGCAATAAATGGAACAAAAACAGATGACCATACCACCAAGGCTCGTATGGAAATCGGTTCAGACATCTAGTTTGGGAAAGACCTCAGTGGTAAACAAGACTCAAACTGTGAGTTGGAGTGTTAGAAGCCCGTAACTTTCCCATACCACCATGTCCTCATCGTGGGTCCCATTTGTGTGAGTCCTGGGGAAGCCCTGGAATGGGATCTGGTACTTGTGGTCAATGGCCGATGTTCCCTGCCTCCATCCCACACCTTACACGTCTTACCTAAGGTACCAGCACCTTCTCAGTGTATTTATGACCTGCTGACACAGAGTCTCTTTTGGGGCCACTGGAACTTGCTTTGGCATTTTCTCTCTTAAACACAGTGTCAGGCAGCCCCTGCCAGTGTGCCAGAGCACCATAGACGGGCGGCTTGTATTACTGGAACTTACTCCCTCCTGTGCAGAAGGCAAGGCTCCCCAGGGAAGTTTGCAGAAATAAAGCTTTGCTTCTGTCAGGGGCTGGGCCTCTGCAGTTTGGGCTCATTCTAAATTCTCAACTTGAAGTTAGGTTGCAAGCTGGCAAGTGGACTCACTGTCCTGCGCCTTATGTGCTCCGCGGCAATGCCCCTCTCAGCGCTGGTCTCAGACATTGCGTGTCCCTTGCAGTGGGGTTCCAGCATTGGGCTGAATGGGATGATTTCTGGTCTGTATTAGACTGTGGGTACAGTGTTTTGATTCCCAGTACCAGATCTCTGGTTAGACTCCCACACTGAGTGGTTTGGGGGGTCACCCCTTGTGAGGCAGTGAACACTCACACCCAAGTTTTCCCCTGAGAAGAAACCGAGTGTCAGTCTGTTTAACTTTGTCATAGCCTCACCTTCTCAAAGTGTTAAGAATCCCTTCCTTTCTTGCTAGCAACCCTGTGCAGTTGAGGAAGCATGGGTTGGGTCTCACCTGAGACTTGCAGGTGATCGCATCGGGAGGGGTGGGCCAGGGGCCAAGCTTGCCGTATTTCCAGAAGCAGCAGGCTTGAGCGTCTTTAGAGCAAAAGGAGGTGTTCCCCAAGGACACACGTGATATATTTCTAAGGGGTTAGTGAGCGAATACAAAGTCTGACCCCTGATCAGGAATCCTTCGTATGCAGAATTTAAACGTGCCTTCTAACTTGCATTTATATTTTGTGACTCCTGTAAAATTTAGATGTGAATGGAAATGGGAACGCTCAAGCATCCACTGTCCTGCCTGTACATGGTATTAGCGTAGTGTGCGTGTTGCAGCCCAGGGAAGCAATGGAGCGTTCAGTGTGGTGCTGCCTTTCTTTGTGGGGTTAGTATCTGTAGAGATTGCTTTGTCATTTAATATGTGATATTTGACTTCTAAGTTTGGTGATAATATGCTTTTTGAACTCTCAATCATAACTATTTTTGTAATGTATTTAAGACACATGGATGTGACATAATAGACCCTTTACATCTGCTTCTCAGAGTGCATATGTTGTATGTGTGATGTGCGGGTGAGTGATAACTTCAGGCTGTTACATTAACCCTCAAACTCCATTTACTCTTTCTAAGGGTGATTTTCTACCCAGTTTCATAAATGTATAGACTTATAGATCAGTTGAACTTTATATATTTAAGATCCAGTGGTTTCACAAAAAGAGTACATAAGAAAATCTTTATTTCTACTTAAAAAGAAATTCAGTCATAGAAGTTTACTTATGGAACAGCTTTCAAGTTTATAAAATATACCAAAAATATCTTATATGAGAAAAAAAATATTCTGGAGAGATAAAAGAGTTACATATTTTTTAAAGTTAATAGGCTTTTTTTAAAGTAATTTTAGGTTTATAGAAAAATTAGGCAGAAAATAGAAGATTCCCATAAACCCATTTACTGCCTCCCCAGCTTCCCTTACTATTAGCATCCCACCCTCTTCTTTATATAGATCTGAGTTTCTGACCTGTATCATTTCCCTATTTCTGGAGAATTTCTTTTAACATTTCTTGCAAGGCAGGTCTTCTGTTGACAAATTCCCCCAGTTTTGGGGGGAAAGTTTTCATTTCTCTCTCCTGTGAGGGATAATTGTGCTAGGTAAAAGTTTCTTAGTTGATGATTTTTCCTTCACCACTGTAAGTATTTTGCTGTACTCTTCTTGCTTGCATGGTTTCTAAAGAGAAGTCCAAAATAAGTTTATCCTTTTTCCTCTGTAGAAAAGATACTTTTTCCTCTGATTTCCTGGCAGGTTCTCTCCGTCTTTGGTTTTCTATAGTTTGCATGCTATGCTTCCATGTAGATCTGGGGTTTTATCCTGTCGATGTTGATTTGGCTTCCTGGGTCTGTGGTTTGGAGTGTGACTTCAATCTTGGGAAATCCTCTGTGGTTATTGCTTCAGAGGCTTCTCTCGTCCCCTTCTGATGGGAACCTGCCTGACTTTGGCCCTTTAATATGCCTGCCGTTCTTTGGACGACATTCTGGGAGTTCAGGAACAGAGAAGCTTGTAGGTGAGTGAATTAGCCTTGTCCACTGTAGAGGGCATCACGCCTCACTTTCCAGAAGCCCACATTTCTGCTCACCAAAGCAACCTGGATGCTTTATTTCCTTGTGAAATGTCACCTTCATGGATCCGACACATGATACAGACCAAACCCCAAAGCCTCTCCAGGTCCGCCCTTCGCGCCCTGTCCTGTGGCTCACGGGACTCACTGGCAACAGGAGGCCCATGCCCTCCCCTTCCTGTGCCCGAGCACAGGGCAGCCTGGGGTGGGCGGGTCTCGACAGCCTCAGATGTGAAGGAAGCAAGGAAGCAAGGTGGTCCCTGGCTGTGGCTGGGGGGCATGCACTCCTTTTGCAATGCAGTTGTTCCTTCTGCCGACTGTCGTTTGCTTTTACATGTCACCGGGGCCTTGCATCTGCACAGTGACAGAGTGGTGTCCCATAGGACTCCGAGTGCAGTGTGGTAGCTGCACGCCTGCCTGGAGCCAATGCGCTGATGGTACGAGGTGTCTTCACAGGTGGGACGATCCGTAGGAAGAGCAATGGCTGAGCGGTTCTGAAGGGTCTCTGTATAAGGCCTTTTTGCATTTGACTGTTCTCGCATTTCCTTGCAAAGGTCAGTCGTAGTGGGTTCAGGGTTTCTCTGGAACATGACCCACAGCCAGGCGGAGCACTATACTCCTCTCAGGAAGGGGGTTGCGTCAGCACTGTGCTGCCGGGCCGGGCCCCTTCCTGCGCACGGCACAGGGAGTCAAGGGCAGCCCTGGGGGAACGAGGGAGGGCGTTGTGAAGTCAGGTCATAGCTTTTGGTTGTAGGTATGTATTTTAAATATGATGTACCAGGACGTGTTCCATTCCTAAAATATAAAACTACACCTAGGTCTGTATCCTAGTGTGTGAGTTAAAAGCACCTTTTAGGACATGGTCAATTTCTCAATTGTCGATGGTTAAAAAGTGTCACACTGGAAATATCAGCACATATATAGAATTTTGCCTTCCCCGTGTATTTGAAGTCAGCATTAAGGCAGCAGCATGAAACGGCTCTTCCGTGACTGCCAGGGGGACACTTCACTCCGTGTGAGGGGCAGCCCCTCTGACTCTGGTGGCTGGCACTGTGATTACCCACCGCAGCCAGCGGCAGCAGTGTCTGCATGTTTTGTGTTCACTCCACATCTTCAGTAGCAGGACCACAGGCAGAGCTTCTGCTCCCGCCAGGAGGCAGGCTCTGTTCTTGGCAATGCCCTGCTGAAGGCAGAGGGGTCAGAGCTGGCTGAGCAGTGCAGGACCCTGGGCGAGTGAGGAGCTTTGCCAGATGCCCTGGAAAGCTTGCCAGGTGTCTGGGGGTCCTGCATGGGAGCTGGAGCCATGGTCCTCCAGTACCAGGGCAGAAGCATGGCCCCGGGGGCTCTGCTGTGCAGACATGGCCCTGCCCCTGGCACCAGCCTCCCTGAAGCTCTTACAGGATTGCCACCTGTCACCATAGCTACATGCGTCCTTTGGAAACAGAATCCAAAACCATGTCTGGCTCCTGTTTGCCTCCTTTCCCTCCTGACGGGAAGGTCCATGTTCTAGAAACCGACACACTTCATCACATTATCTTTCCTGTTCAAGTGACACTAGTGACTAACAACTGAGCCAGGCCACGGAATTGTCCAGATAAAGTCAGACATGGCTTCATTGGTGGGTAGCCCTGGCTGCTTTCACACCATAAACAGAAAGCCCAGGCACTTTGTGGATCCTTACTGGGTTATGATCCTCACATGCCTATAAACCCTAGTAATGGTAGGAGACCCATGAAAATGAAAAGGAGGTTAATTTTATTAACTCAAGCTTGATTTTACTATGAGGCTTGAATTTACTATGAATTATTCAATTATTTAAGTGACAGCGAGCCTTCCACCTAGCTGTCCATGTGGCGGCTTCAGTCCTGTGGGATAAGCTTGTCCGTTGCCTTCCATGACAACATGTCTTAGCTTCTGAAGGGAAAAATAAATTCTCCTTAATGTGTAAAAAATAACTGAATTTTCATTTTCTTGCTGTATTATGCATTGCTTCCCATGTTCATGTATTTTTCAGTAGAGATTAAAATTACGTGGAGGTGTATATGTGTTTACTAAGGGGAAAATGTAAACACTGTTTTGTGGTTTGTGCACATGCACACACGCGCATACGTGTGTATATGTGGTGTTTATGCTCAGGTCCTTTTTCCAGCTGGTTCTCCTCCTTTCCCCTTCCGTGTCTGCATTTTTGAGGATCTGTGTTGATGCTTTCTTCTCCATTTCAGACCAGTATTAAGTTCCTTCAGAGGTTTGATCCTTGCATCTGATGCTGGTTCATGTGACTGCATTAAATAGAAAATGTATTTTGATAGGAAGTTCAGCATCACAGAGCATTCCTGTAGCTCAGGAATTTGCAAACATCCATTTTTATGCAAAGCTCAGAGTGAAAGTGAGTCAGTGCCATAGCTTTGCGGCCAAGAACTTTTTAGAGCTGTGTTCAGTCTGACGCAGGAGGGACTCCCGTGTATGTGCAGAAATTAAGCTTATGTTAATGTGATTTTCCATTAACACAGGATGTTAATTGGTTTCTGGAGGAAAATTAATAAATGTAATAACTAGCCGATTTTGTGGGTGAATGCTTCCTACAGAATGGAAAGAGCTCTGTGCGCATGTGTGTGAGTGACTTAACGTTAGCAGGAGCTTGGAGATGTAGTGCAGAATGTACAAGTGTCGCTTGAATGATGCTCTTGTTTGTGTTTCTAAATGGAAAAGAGATCTATATTTAAAGTGTCAAAAGGAAGAAGAGAACCAGTTGTGGTTTTCATTTGGTTTTTCTCTTTTTTCTCTCAGCCTTTACTGATGTATATTCAGTATATAAGTATTGCACATAGTTAATGTACACATTTTGATGAGTTTGGACATAGGCATACACCTGTGGTGCCGTCACCTCAGTCACAGGAATAGATGTAGCCCTCACCTCCCAGAGGCGACCAGATCCCTTGGGGTCTGTGTCGCTGAGAGCGCCAGCATGAGCTGTACCTTCCTAACCAGTCTGTAAGCGCGTAGTGCCATGCTGCTAACTGCGGGCGTTCGTCATAACAGCAGAGCTTGAGTGACGGTGACTCGCACCTGTGGGGCCGTTTGCCAAGTGAGAAGGAAGGGCGACTTTCTGGGGAGCTGAGAGTGCCAGACGTGGGTGTCACTCAGATGTCAAATGTGATAGCTGACCACTGTCTCGGTCTGTTTGAGCTGCTGTGTTACACCACCATAGACCCTCTAATAAGAGACTTGCTATCCACAGCTCTGGACCTGGACGTCCAAGCTCAGGGTACCGGCAGGTTCTGTGTCTGGAGAGGGCCTGCTGCTTGGTTCACAGATGGCATCTTCCCGTGGCGCCCTCCCACATGGAAGGAGCAGGGAGCTGTCTGGGTCTCTTACGAGGGTGCTGGTCATTCACGAGGGCTCTGCCCCATGCCATCACCTTGGGCATTAGGATTTAGCAAATGAAGTTTGATTGGACACAAACATTTTATCTATAGCAACCACTTTCAGTGAGTGAGATTTTCATTCTTTGAGAACCACACTATGAATCATAATACATTTCTGGTAAAAAGGTAATACATAAATGGAAAACAAATGATTGATTTCCTAGAATTAACTGAGAAATGAAAGTGTAATTTACATATCAGCAAGCTTCCAACCATCTATTCTGATTGTATTTTAAAATGTGATAGATCATAAAATGTGATAGAATACGTCCATTTTCTTCCATAAATGTGTTTGTATGTGTAAATAATCCAGAGTGAGGAATAAAGACAATTTATGTAACTTCTTAATGAGTTCCTATAAGCCTTTAATTAAGTGCATAAATCATCCTGAAGCCCTTGAATCTAATTGCCTCTTCAGTCTGTTGCTGCTTCTTAGCTACATAATTTTTTATCTGAAAATGAAGGCTTCCATGACTTTCCTACCTCTTCATCACTGCCATTTACTTCCTCTTTTCAAATCTGTTGGGAATGGACACATGCTCTGTCTGATGGTGGCCAGTGTGACACCAGGTCTGGTGTGAGTGGTGAGCCAGTGCCGTCAGTGGTGACAAACACTGGAACCCCTCTCATGCCACATACTCACGGGCCCAGTGGGCGACACACAGCTCCGTCCTTCACACAGCTCCGTCCTTCACACAGCTCCGTCCTTGTCCTCAGGGTGCTAACAGTTCACCTGAAGAGCCAAGACTAAGACAACAAGCAGAGCAGATGCAGAGCTTGAAGGCTAGACGGGGTGTAAAGTGCAGAGCCCCACAGCACATGGGATCCCAGCGGGCCAGGACAGACTTCCTGGGATGCATGTGAACTGAAAAGCACACAGGACAGACTGAGGCGTAACAGCAAGAGGACGGGCCAGGTGTTCTGTTAGGGTTTCCAGATTGGGTGAGAGCGTGAGCGTGAGAAAAAGTCCCTTCTGTGCTGTTGGGCCTTCAGGGTTCCTGGTGCGCAGACACCCACCCACGTGGAGATAGTGATTAAAAGGGATGCTACTTCCCCAAAGCAGTGGTTCCTAAGGGATGCTCGCCTGCACCCTGCGGGGTGTTAGGGCGGAGCCGCATTCCTGCCTTTGGAAGGTGAGGGAAGCACACCTGCCCAGTACAGGAGGTGAGCCTGCAAACCCGGGCTGTGTCCCCAAGCTGCTGACTCCCTCCATAGGAAGGAAGCCACCTTTTTTTTTTTTTAAGGTATCATTGATATACAATCTTATGAAGGTTTCACATGAACAACATTGTGGATTCAACATTGGCCCATATTACTAAGTCCCCCCCTGCTTGCAGTCACTGTCCATCAGCGTAGTAAGATGCTGTAGAGTCACTACCTGTCTTCTCCGGGGTGTACTGCCTGATAGCAAGTCTTACAACCATCATACGGGCCGGGCCTTGTCCCCAAGCTCCTGACTCCCTCTGCAGATAGGAAGATAGGAAGCCGTATAACCATCTGAGCCCAGAACTTCACTCCATTTTTTCCATGTACAATAAATAATTTTTAAATGGCTAAAACAATAAACTGCTATGTAATCTGAGAAAATATCACACATTGTCTCATTGAGAATTTCAGCACATGTTGCTAATCTATTTTTTGGAAATGATGCCACAATTTCAACAGTGCTATAGTATTTTGTCAATGAACATACTCCTGTTAGGCTGCATTTCTGTCAGTTGCATTCATGAGGATCCCACATGTAGCTACACACGTGACCATCTCATTGTTTACTGTGTTACAAGGGAAACGTATCAGATCCATGGTAAATTGTCGTTTTTCTTATTTTTTTTCGTGTTACATTAGGTAATTATATTGATTTTACTTTTTTTATTATACATGTAGGTTGGTTATATCATCAGTGAATTATGATAGAGCCTTGATGAAATAATATAAAAGGGTGTATGCTTTCAGTCAGTCACTGAGATTGGTACTTGTTCGTATAGATTAGAATTCACGTACCTGAAATTAGAATTACATGTACGTGTATGTGATCCTACCACACATAAACACACACATGCTTGTGGACTAACGAAATCTCTGTCACACGATGTTTTAAAAGCAGAGGCAGACAAAATCCAAGTCACACAGCCTCCAGCAGGAATCGGGGTGTGCCTGGGTCCCTCCGTGGGGTGACCCCTCGCCTCTCTGTGCTCACCTTTGCCTTCTGTTTTCCGGGTCTGCAGAACAGTCACCGCAGCTCCAGGCCCCACTGCGTCCAGGCCCACCGCCTCCACTGAAGGGCTCTGTGTCTCCTGTGACTCTGCCTGCCGGGTTTCATACCACTGTTCTCACAGCCTCCCATGACCACCTTTCCACTCTGTATTGTGCCAGTTTGTGGCGCCTCACAGTCGCCCAGTAATGCTGCTGGGGGAAATAAGCACGTGGATGCCCCAAATCTGGGCCCACCATTGGGAACCTGCAGATTTATGGCATGAATATTAATTAGCAAAATTTTAATGCATCCCTGTGTCATTAATTTTTTGATGGGAAGGCTGTGTAATGTGACATTATTAATATATTCATATTTTGAAGACTTCTGAACACAGTTCCACTAAACTATAATTTAAAATTTGAACCAAATATTTGTGAAAACAAGAAATAATTATACACCTATTAATTAATATAAGAATCACAACTGAATCGTTGTTTATATGATGTGATCATTTTTTCTGTCCTAAAATGTACGTTTCAAAATCCTGAACTTGACTTTGTTATTGAGGTTTGGTGGGAGGGGGTCGGAGAGAGTCTTTAGTTTGCAGGCTTTTCTCATTTCATAGACTTAGATCCTCTCTCTTCTCCTTGTTGCTTATTTACAGCTAAAGCATTTTGTTCCATTTTGTTTTATGACTTTTTCTCATCAAATGACCCTTGTTCTCCATCTTTATTAATAAATGTGACTTTCTTGGGTTCCTCCATGCCTTAAGTGCTTTATTTAAATTTCTCTCTATATTATCTTTGGGGTGCTTGCGAGGTAAGTTCACTAGATGTTTTCTATTTTACTCCTCGTACACATGCTGAGGAGGTCATGGTTTTTTGGCTTTTAAAAACAAAATGGATCAATATATTTAGAAAATGGCTTAAATTACACTGTCTCTCTTTTTGCTGAATTATAATTATAGCTTGGAGGCGTCGACTGATGAGTGGTCAGGACTTTTGGTTTTCCTGCATAGCATAAATGTATCCATGGTTGATTCAGGTTCATTTTTTAAAAATTAACAACAGTAGCTAAAAATTCCATAATTTATCTACACTTCTACTCAGGGACCCTAATATTTGTTTTCACTCATTACTATATTCAGCTATTTCATATCTCAGAAAACATTACTATTTATAATTACTAATCAGGTACAATGTGCATTAGAGATTTTGAAAGAGGGAAAGTTGTTCATTTATCTCTATTTTTCCCTTAGCTAAATTCCAGTATCCTTTAAGATTATAACAGATTTATTAAGGATAAGATGAAAATGAGTTTATTAAGGAACATGGACTGATTTTTCATGGGTAGTACTCCCTGTCCAAACCCTATTCCAGGCTTTTGTTTTATATTTCTTATGTGTCTGTATATACACACACATACAAATATATATGTGCATTTCTTTTTTATGTATATTCTGTAAATATGTATGTCACAAATATATATAATATCATATACAAAATGTTCAGTAGTGAGCTGGAGTGGGAAAGGCGTTTGAATCAGAATTGGCAGGACTGCGTTCAAATTTCACCCTTGACAATTAAGTAGGAACCGTTTTATATGTGAGGGAAATATGTCTCAGAAAGTTAGTGTCTGCTACACTTGCCTCCTGCCCGGCCCCACAGCTCGCTGTCGCCCAACCGGCTGCAGGCCCCCCAAGCCCAGGTGCCACGTGTTCCTGCCGTGGAGCCCTGCCTCACCTCAGCTGGTGACCAGGGGGCCTCTCATGGTCATGGGGGCTCATCACCCCTGACCTCCAAACCCAGGCTGCAGGGCCAGGGAAGGGCCTCTGGCCAGTGCTGCAGGCGCCCTGAAGACTTGGGCCTCCTGGGAACATAGAAAACAAAGAAAATCAAGTAAGTGTATTTTTGCTGAGTGTTTACTACCATATAAGTCTGCAAGATAGCCTTGAAGAAGGAACAGCTTTTATCTGGGCCTCATACAAAAGAGAAACATAAAAATAAGTAAAGCAATTCTAAGATGGGGAATTTTTCTCATTTTTCTTAGACCAAATTAAGACAACCAAATTGCCTTACCAGAGAAGGAAAGGTAATCCATCAGATTTCCTTTTAAATATTCCTGCCAGCTTAAACAATGTTTAATATTAAATTGTATGGGAAATACATTGTAAATTGGAAAAAGAAGAGTGGCCCCAGACAGACAGGAACAAGAGGGTCCTGTAATTACCTTTATCTTGGAAAACAGTCCCATGAATTGAGTGATGTTTTAAATTAGTTAGCTCATTAAGAATGTGTCTTATATGAAAGCTGGCATTATCTCTTTAGTTAGAAGGAGCCTGGTTTTTTTTTATAATTTATTTTAGTATCATTAATCTACAATTACACGTGCAATATTATGGTTATTAAACTACCCCCTTCATCAGGTCCTCCCCACCAACCCCATTACAGTCACTGTCCATCAGCGTAGTGAGATGCTATAGAATCACTACTTGTCTTCTCTGAGTTGTACAGCCCTCCCCATGCCCCCCAACATTACATCTGCTAATCGAAATGCCCCTTTTCCTCCCTTATCCCTCCCTTCCCACCCATCTTCCCCAGTCCCTTTCTCTTTGGTAACTATTAGTCCATTCTTGGGTTCTGTGAGTCTGCTGCTGTTTTGTTCCTTCAGTTTTTTTCTTTGTTCTTATACTCCACATATGAGTGAAATCATTTGATACTTGTCTTTTCCGGCTTGGCTTATTTCACTGAGCATAATACCCTCTAGCTCCATCCACGTTCTTGCAAATGCCTGGATTTGTTTTCTTCTTATGGCTGAATAATATTCCATTGTGTATATGAACCACATCTTCTTTATCCATTCATATACTGATGGACACTTAGGTTGCTTCCATTTCTTGGCTATTGTAAATAGTGCTGCGATAAACATAGGGGTGCATCTGTCTTTTTCAAACTGGGCTGCTGCATTCTTAGGGTAAATTCCTAGGAGTGGGATTCCTGGGTCAAATGGTATTTCGATTTTGAGTTTTTTGAGGAACCTCCATACTGCTTTCCACAATGGTTGAACTAATCTGCATTCCCACCAGCAGTGTAGGAGGGTTCCCTTTTCTCCACATCCTCGCCAATATTTGTTGTTCTTTGTGTTTAAGATGTTGGCCATCCTCACTGGTGTGAGGTGATATCTCATTGTGGTTTTAATCTGCATTTCTCTGATGATTAGCGATGTGGAGCATCTTTTCATGTGCCTGTTGGCCATCTGAATTTCTTCCTTAGAGAAGTGTCTATTCATGTCCTCTGCCCATTTCTTAATTGGATTATTTGCTTTTTGTTTCTTAAGGTGCGTGAGCTCTTTATATATTTTGGATGTCAACCCCTTATCGGATACGTCATTTATGAATATATTCTCCTATACTGTAGGATGTCTTTTTGTTCTACTGATGGTGTCCTTTGCTGTACAGAAGCTTTTCAGCTTGATATAGTCCCACTTGTTCATTTTTGCTTTTGTTTCCCTTGCCCGAGGAGATATGTTCATGAAGAAGTTGCTCATGTTTATGTCCAAGCGATTTTTGCCTATGTTTTTTTCTAAGAGTTTTATGGTTTCATGACTTACATTCAGGTCTTTGATCCACCTTGAGTTTACCTTTGTGCATGGGGCTAGACAGTAGTCCAGTTTCATTCTCTTACATGTAGCTGTCCAGTTTTTCCAACACCAGCTGCTGAAGAGGCTGTCATCTCCCCATTGTATATCCAAGTCTCCTTTATCAAATATTAATTGACTGTATATGTTTGGGTTAATGTTTGGATTTTCTATTCTGTTCCACTGGTCTGTGGGTCTGTTTTTGTGCCAATACCAAATTGTCTTGGTTACTGTGGCTTTGTAGTAGAGCTTGAAGTCAGGGAGCGTAATACCCCCTGTTTTATTCCTCCTTCTCAGGATTGTTTGGCTATTCAGGGTCTTTTGTGGTTCCATATGAATTTTAGAATTATTTGTTCCAGTTCATTGAAGAAAGCTGTTGGTAGTTTGATAGGGATTGCATTGAATCTGTAGATTGCTTTAGGTAGTATAGCCATTTTGACAATATTTATTCTTCCTAGCCAAGAGCACTGGATGCATTTCCATTTGTTAGTGTCCTCTTTAATTTCTCTTAGGAGTGTCTTGTAGTTTTCAGAGTACAGGTCTTTCATTTCCTTCGTTAGGTTTATTCCTTGGTATTTTATTCTTTTTGATGCAATTGTGAATGGAATTGTTTTCCTGATTTCTCTTTCTGTTAGTTCATCATTAGTGTATAGGAAAGCAACAGATTTCTGTGTGTTAATTTTGTATCCTGCCACTTTACTGAATTCAGATATTAGTTCTAGTAGTTTTGGAGTGGAGTCTTTAGGGTTTTTTATGTACAGTATCATGTCATCTGCATAGTGACAATTTGAGTTCTTCTTTACCAATCTGGATGCCTTGTATGTCTTTGTTTTGTCTGATTGCCATGGCTAGGACCTCCAGTACTATGTTGAATAACAGTGGAGAGAGTGGGCATCCCTGTCTTGTTCCTGATCTTAGATGAAAAGCTTTCAGCGTCTCGCTGTTAAGTATGATGTTAGCTGTGGGTTTGTCATATATAGCCTTTATGATGTTGAGGTACTTGCCGTCTGTACCCATTTTGTTGAGAGTTTTAATCAGAATGGATGCTGAATTTTGTCAAATGCTTTTTCAGCATCTATGGAGATGATCATGTGGTTTTTGTTCTTCTTTTTGTTGATGTGGTGGATGATGTTGATGGATTTTTGAATGTTGTACCATCCTTACATCCCTGAGATGACTCCCATGTGATCATGGTGTATGATCCTCTTGGTGTATTTTTGAATTCGGTTTGCTAATATTTTGTTGAGTATTTTTGGATCTACATTCATCAGGGATATTGGTCTGTAATTTTCTTTTTTGGTGAGGTCTTTGCCTGGGCTTGGTATTAGAGTGATGCTGGCTTCATAGAATGAGTTTGGAAGTATTCCCTCCTCTTCTATTTTTTGAAAAACTTTAAGGAGAATAGGTGTTATTTCTTCTCTGTATGTCCGGTAGAATTCAGAGGTGAATCCAACTGGTCCGGGGGTTTTATTCTTGGGTAGTTTTTTGATTACTGATTCAATTTCATTGCTGGTGATTGGTCTGTTTAGTTTTTCTGTTTCTTGCTTGGTCAGTCTTGGAAGGTTGTATTTTTCGAAGAAGTTGTCCATTTCTTCTATGTTTTCCAGCTTGTTAGCATATAGATTTTCATAGTAGTCTCTAATAATTCTTTGTATTTCTGTGGGGTCCGTCATGATTTTTCCTTTCTCATTTATGATTCTGTTTATGTGTGTAGATTTTGTTTTTCTCTTAATAAGTCTGGCTAGGGGTTTATCTATTTTGTTTATTTTTTCAAAGAACCAGCTCTTGGTTTTATTGATTTTTTCTACTGTTTTATTCTTCCCAATTTTATTTATTTCTTCTCTGATCTTTATTATGTCCCTCCTTCTGGTGACTTTGGGCCTCATTTGTTCTTCTTTTTCCAATTTCAGTAATTGTGTCTTTAGACTATTCATTTGGAAATGTTCTTCTTTCTTTAAATAGGTCTGGATTGCAATATACTTTCGTCTTAGAACTGCCTTTGCTGCGTCCCACAGAAGTTGTGGCTTTGTGTTGTTGTTGCCATTAGTCTCCATATATTCTTCGATTTCTGTTTTGATTTGGAGGTTAACCCATTGATTAATTAGGAGAATGTTGTTAAGTCTCCATATATTTGTGAGCCTTTTTGATTTCTTTCTAAGATTTATTTCTAGTTTTATACCTTTGTGATCTGAAAAGTTGGCTGGTAGGATTTCAATATTTTTGAATGTACTGATGTTCTTTTTGTGGACTAGTATGTGGTCTATTCTGGAAAATGTTCCATGTGCACTTGAGAAGAATGTGTATCCTGCTGCTTTTGGGTGTAGATTTCCATAGATGTCTGTTAGGTCTATCTGTTCTAGTGTGTTCAGAGCCTCTGTGTCTTTACTTATTCTCTGTCTGGTTGATCTGTCCTTTGGAGTGAGTGGTGTGTTGAAGTCTCCTAAAATGAATGCATTGCTGTCTATTTCCTCCTTTAATTCTGTTAGTATTTGTTTCACATATGCTGGTGCTCCTGTGTTGGGTGCATATATATTTATAATGGTTATATCTTCTTGTTGGACTGACCCCTTTATCATTATGTAATGTCCTTCTTTATCTCTTGTTACTTTCTTTGTTTTGAAGTCTGTTTTTTCTGATACAAGTACTGCAAAACCTGCTTTTTTCTCTTTGTTGTTTGCATGAAATAGCTTTTTCCATCCCTTCACTTTTAGTCTGTGTATATCTTTGGATTTGAGGTGAGTCTCTTGTAAGCAGCATATGTAGATCGGTCTTGCTTTTTTATCCATTCTGTTACTCTGTGTCTTTTGATTGGTGTATTCAGTCCTTTTACATTGAGGGTGATTATCGATAGATATGTACTTATTGCCATTGCTGGCTTCAGATTCATGGTTACCAAAGGTTCAAGGGTTGCTTCTTTACTATCTGACAATCTAACTTAACTTTCTTGTTACGTTATTGTAAACACCATCTGATGTTTCTTTATTTCTCTCCCTTCTTATTCTTCTTCCTCCATTCTTTATATACTAGGTGTTTTATTCTTTGCCTTTAGTTAGTATTTGGATGGTCTGCTTTGTTTGCTATGATTTTATTTTATCTGGTGACATCTTTTTAGCCTTAGGGGTGTTTCCCTCTATAGCAGTCCACTTAAGATATCCTGTAGTGGTGGTTTATGAGAGGCAAACTCTCTCAACTTTCATTTGTCTGGAAATTGTTTAACCCCTCCATCATATTTCAGTGATAATCGTGCTGGATACAATATTCTTGGTTCTAGGCCCTTCTGTTTCATAACGTTAAATATATCATGCCATTCTCTTCTGGCTTGTAAGGTTTCTGTTGAGAAGTCTGATGATAGTCTGATGGGTTTTCCTTTGTAAGTGATCTTTTTTCTCTCTCTAGCTGCCTTTAATACTCTGTCTTTATCTTTGATCTTCGCTGTCTTAATTATTATGTATCTTGGTGTTGTCTTCCTTGGGTCCCTTGTGTTGGGAGATTTGTGGGCTTCTGTGAACTGCGAGACTATTTCCTTCCCCAGCGTGGGAAAGTTTTCAGCAATTGTTTCTTCAAAGACACTTTCTATCCCTTTTTCTCTCTCCTCTTCCTGTGGTACTCCTATAATGCGAATATTGTTCCGTTTGGATTGGTCACACAGTTCTCTTAATATTCTTTCTTTCCAAGAGATCCTTTTATCTCTCTCTGCCTCAGCTTCTCTGTATTCCTGTTCTCTTATTTCTATTCCATTAACAGTCTCTTGCATCTTATCCAGTCTGCTGTTAAGCCCGTCGATGGCTTGTCTGATTTCTGCATTGTCTTTCCTCATTTCCCTCACTTCCTCCCTCAGCTCTTGCACATTTCTCTATAGATCCATCAGCATGGTTATGACTTTTATTCTGAATTCTTTTTCAGGAAGATTGTGCATTTCCATCCCTTCAGGCTCCCTCTCTGGGGTTGTCTGGTTGATCTTAGTCTGGACCATATTCCTCTGTCTTTTCATGGCTGTAGAAGTGCTCGCTGGTAGTTGCCACATATGTCAGCTGGGCTCTTTAAGACTTTAAAAAGAAAAGAAAGAAAGAAGAGAAAGAAGAAAGAAAGAGAGAGAGAAAGGAAAAATAAGAAAGAAAAGAAAAAACAAAAAAGCCCACCGGGAGTAGATTCTGTGGGGATGCTGTAGGTGGCGCTGTTGCCCCACTATTCCGCAGC